>CM064870.1:66151513-66322859 GCA_032719365.1 Prinsepia uniflora
GGGAGTGTTTAAAACACATCCATATCGAAATCGAAGGCAACCAGCCATGGGGGAGCTGGGACGGAGGCTGCCGTTTTCAGAGGAATTTCAGAGGTTTGGACGGCTACTTCAAGGTAACGTTTTGTTCAATTGATCATTCTTTATAGTTCATTTTAGTCCTATGATGCTTCCTGGAAGGTTAATTTGATTTTGGTTTGGAAACCAGTGAGTTGGGATGATCAATCCGTTTGGTTGATAACGGGTCGAATGGCCAGTTAAAGGACTTGTCGAGGCAAATTAGTGTCACATAACTTAAATTAGAAGAATAATAAACATGTTAGGATCAAATTGGATTGAAATCGAGTAGGAATTGATGGGTAATCATGTCAGGACCCACCCCGGTTTCACCTCGAAAACCGAGGTAAATCCTGCTCTCGTCTGACACCCCGACACAACACAGTCAGACGCAGGAGAAACTATATCACATATCTCGAAGTCAACAGTTTATAGAGCATAGTACTCAAGACAGAAGAAAGAAAAACCGAAAAGCTAAGTTCACGCCCAACGAAAAATTTAACACAGTTCGGGATCGCTCTCGTGACTTCTATGCCTCAGACGCTGCCTCGACGCCGGAACCCAGCGCTAGCTCCACAACCTGGAGGGCAATTTAAAACAGAAGGTGTGAGTGGACCAGAGTAAAAGAAAAATTTTAAAAACCATTTTATAATAAAACCGGGTTTAGCCCTCCGTTTTGAAACCACATGCATAACCCAGTTATTAAAACAGTTATAAATTAAACACCATAAAACATCATAAGCAACAGAAACACTATAAAACAGGGATATAAAACATATCAGAACATCATAAAACCGTATTATAAACCGTGAATATCAAATCATCATTCTCCGATCAAACCTGCTGGACCTATCCGAGTCTTTAAACTCAATCCAGGCCTCAATAATATCCGAGTCTTTAAACTCCCGAGTCTTTAAACTCAACAGGCCTACGGGGGGAAATATCAATATATCCGAGTCTTTAAACTCCCGAGTCTTTAAACTCAATCCGGGCCCGTCCCCCCGTCAATCACAATCCGGGTCTTTAAACCCAATAACCAGATCCAGCAAATCCAATCCAAAACCAGTTGAAAATCATTTCTAAATCCACATCCAAACCCGAATCCGAAATCACTGGTTTGATGCCCTTCCGGCATCCAGAACCGTCATTCCGGACTCAAATCCGGAAATCCACTTTCCAACTTTAAAACCAAATTCCGCTTTCCGAAATCCGATTCTAAAACCGAAAACCTTGATTATCAAATCATGTCTTAAATCCATTTCTTATCATTAAAATCACTTATCGTTTGAAAACCCCAAATCATGGCATCATAATCAGTAATCAAGCCTTTCTCGTAAAACGTGTCAAATACGTTATTTCCTCGAAAAATGTGCAATTAAGTAAAACAGTTATAGCATATTCAAATAACCATGAAATCACAAGGAAAACCATAAAACAAGTAATTAAAAGCAGTTATGCATGCTCGAGTTTAGAGAAGGGGTCCACTCACAGTACCGAGCCCTCAATCACGTCCTGAACGTCTCGTACGTTCCTCAGCTTCCTCGGGAACTCCCGATCCTGTCAACAACCATCAAAATACGTCACTAACACATCTATGAAGGTCCACCTAATTTCCCTCAAAAATCCCCGGTTCCTAAGCGTAACAAATCGGAACCCTAAGCTTTCACCCTCGCAAAACTACTTCGATTCGACGTCCGATTAACCCGAAAATTGCACCAATGGATTCCTTAAGACATTTAGAACTAAAAACATGTTGGAAGTTTAGCCGGAATCCTCCCCACGCGCCTCCACGCACCGCCCAAAGTGGTTGCGCGTGGCCCTCACGCGCCTGCTACAGTGTATCTTCAACCTCGAGCAAACCCGGTTCAGCACAGTATCCTGCAATCGAACCGGCGTCAGCGGTTCACCTCCTTCCATCCACCAAATCGACTCCTCTCTTCACCAAAAGCATCGTCCAATCCCCTGCAACCTAACCCAGTCCTAAAATCAAAGAATCACGGCCTAAAACCCCTCGACTTCATCCTCGAAACAGAACCCGAACACTGCCCTGTTTCCTTCTCCGACCACCCAGGTCACCCCCCATCACGGTGGCTAGCTTAAGCCCTTCCTAAGACCATCCTAAACCTCACCCAACTCACCAAGACCGTCGACTCAACCCCAGACTTCACGACTTTCGATTTGAAAGTCGACGGCAAAACAGAGCACATCGGTACTCTCCGTCGTATAGCCTCCACCGTGCACTCCTCCGTCACGACAGCACAACCAGCAGAAACCTAGAACCCTACTGAACTCCCTAGACCTCACAGGACTCCTTGATTCTATCCCTAAAGTCACGACTTCCAACTTGAACCTCAACGGAAAAACAGAGCATGGAAAGGGAAAACAAGAAATTACCTGCCTCCTATCGCCGTCGTGAGCTCAGCCGTGAAGCAGTAGCTCCTCCCGTCCTCCTTCATCCTCTGGACACTTCCACTGGCTTCGATTGGTTGATCACGGCCAGAACACCACCCACAAACACTCACTTCCTCCCTGTTTTTCTCTCTGATTTCTCGTGGCTCACCACTCACGCACAACCCATCACCACTCCTCCAACCTCTCTCACTGTCTCCATCTCACTCTCTGGTCACTCTCACACACTCACAAGTTCACCAACATCCACGATCACCCCCACTTTCTCTCAATTTCTCAGCCTCTGTTTTCTGTTCTTTAAACACAAGAGCACATACACGGGTGCCCCAATTATTTGGACCGTGCACCAATTACTGGAACCCTCTAGTTCCCCCACACGTGTCACCATCTTCCCCATTCTCTCACAAATGGCCCCATCACAGCCATCCACTTGTCCCAATCTGTTACACCAAGCCCAAAGTACAAAAGACCAAAATACCCCTCTATGAACCCAAAATTACCATTTTGCCACTACCTTTCTAGACCCGTAACTCCCACATCGTAAGTCCGATGAATACGTGCCGCCTGTCATCGAACTCAGGACGACAAGATCTCTCTAACGGTCTTAGGTCAACATACCAAAACCCGTTCGTACAAAAAGTCAACCTTTCCCCCTTAATTTAGTCAAATTACGGTTATGCCCTTAACCTTCCGAACATCACAACTTCCTCCTCAGATGTCGGAATCGGGCGTGCCACCTGCCTACGGATTCGTGACGTCCTAACCTACGTCCTGGTCACTAGTCAAAGTCCATTGGACCATCCGAACTAAAAGTTAACTTTTTACCCGAACCAGGGGCAAAATCGTCATTCTCCCCTAACGACCCCAACGAGACCAACTAACCACTGATTAAGCTCACTAATCCCATCTTAATCACTATCTTAACTTTAATTTCTGGGACGGGTCGTTACAAATCAACCGGGTCAAACCGCGGGTGGCAGGCCCGTATTACAGATAAACGGGTGAAGGTGGTGACACTTTAGCTACAGTGTCAGGCGCGTGACTTTCACGCGCAGCCACTTTGAGCGGCGCGTGAGGGCGCGTTGAGCCTCATCTCTGATCACGATCAACATGACTTTTATTCCCCTCATCATTCTGAACATTTTTGGTGAATTAACCATGTTGATCTGAGATAGTTTTGATGGGTCAGTTTAGGGCCGGTTGTCTCGGGAAACGTGTTGGACGGGTTTCCCGAGCCGGTTTCTGTTTCGGACTTTTTAGTTAAATGTTTAAGACTTGTGGTGACCCTTACGTGTGATTTGGACTGACAGGAATTGTACGATAATCCTGGTACAGGTCCGTACGCGCAGATTCAACGCAGGATCGTACTGTGAGTGGGCCCGATTTCATTAAACCCTTGCATGCTTAAATGTTTTCCGATTTACTTATATGTTCACATGCTGGAATCAAGAAACGGTTTTGATGATATTAAAATTATGGTTATGGCACGTTTCACGGTATTTGGGCTTGAGACCCGTCTGATGAAACTTAAAGATCGGTTTGGATTTTATCTATGTATATATATGTTTTGCATGGGAATATCAATAAAATGTATTTGGTACTGCACTGTATAGATCCATTCTTATGATAATGTCACCTCCGGATGTGGTATCCCGGAGTGGTCATAGCGCATTGCCTGCGAGGGGTCATTCTACGGAGGAACCGGACCGTAAAATGACTCAGGAGCAGGATTGCTTATTGGACGTCAGGGACGTCGAGCATCTAGAACGCTAGGCATTTGAGATGCCGTACCCGGACAGGGTTCGAGGATTGGACTCGGAATTGAGACCCGAGTGGCACGAGTAGCCATGAGACTGTGACCTTATCGGACGTCAGGGACGTCAGACATCGGGGATGTCTGGATCGGAGTGTATAGTGCAGTGTCTAAAATTTATCTTATGATTTTATTACATGCCTTATGGTTCATACTATATGATTTATGGTTTTAAATTCTAATGCATGCATGTTTGGAAAACGGAGGGGTAAATTATATGATTTACTTATTAAACGATTTTATAAACTTGAGTTTTAGCCCACTCACCCTTAATGTTTTGGTAGCCCCTCCAGGTCGTGCTACTGAGGTAGAGGAGGAACCTGAGGCTGAGGCATAGATCTACTTCTGCGTACCTGAACCCCTGTAGGGTGGTTTACCCGCAGGTTTATTTTAGAGTTGTGCCCACAACTTGTAATTTTGGATTTCATCCCTTATCTGACATCTGTTTAATTCGGATTTGATGTATAACTTTAATTTGGTTATTTATGCATTTGATGTTTTGAGGTTAAAATTGGTATGAATTTTGGGTGTCAGACGGGAGCAGGGCACGTCCCCTTGTGGTCCCTGTGGGATCGGGGCGGGTCCTGTCAGGGCCCCTGGCCCGAATTTACTTTATCAAATCCGTAACTGTTTCATAAAATCATATCCGAACCACAATTATGGAAATCAGTGTAAATCCGGAAACCCTCGATTTACGCGCAACCCGTAAATCGCCTCGAAATGCGTGAAATCACATAAATTCACCGATATCCAAATCAAAGCATATAAAAGCAATTATAACAATCATGAAACAGTTATGCATGCATCGAATTTATAAAACCAATGTCCACTCACAGACCGTTCAAACGCTGCACCTCGATTTGCGTGCCATAGGATCTCCTGAGCCAATCGCTATCACCGAGACTCCCAAACCTATCCTATTTTTTATAGAAGGTTACTAACTACTTAATTAACCTCCTACCAAAGCCCCGTGATTTTTCCAAACTTTTAACTATTTTTAAACCGTCCCTAAACCTTCCGATGCCCCGAAACATATCGAGACGGTGTCCGATCGACACGAAACCAGTCCCAAAATGTTCGTTACATCGAATAGAAAATTTCATATGTTGAACATTTTCCCAAATTACTGTTCAAGCGCCCTCACGCGCCCCAAGGAGGCTCAGATCACTGTTCATCGTCACCAACACCCAGCTGAACCAGTTACTATTCACAGCACTGTTCACCGTCGGGTTTTCTCTGTTTTTGGACCGGTTCAAGGTCCATTTTAGGTCCATTCCATCCCATTTTAATCCTAATATGTTCCTAATCTCATTTCTAATCTTTCTAGTTAATTAAAACGGAACAAAATGTCTAAAACCATACCTTCATCCGTCATCAATGGCGGCCGGAGTTTCCTTCGCCGTTCACAGCCATTTCCGGCCATTCCAACCTTCGAAAACAATCCTATTAGACTCCTAGAGTGCCCAGAAATATTTCCCAATTCATAGAATTAGCCAAAAACCTACAAAACCGAAATTTGGATTTTTGAATATTTCCTTACCTCACGGTCGAGCTCCGCCGTCCTCCACCGTGAGCCACCACCGTCGTGTCCTCAGCCTCTTACTCACTCACGGTCACACTCAGCTCACACGTTCATGGTGGTGAGGTGTGGGTGGTGTGTTTGTTAGAAAATGAAAAATGAAGGAAAATGGTGCATATGGTGTTTTTGGGTTTGTAGAAGAAAATAGGAGAATGAAGTTTGATGAAGAGAAGTGTCCACGGTGAAGGAATGAAAATGAGAGAGTGAGGTGTCTGATCCATTAAAAGAGAAAAGAGACAAAACCAATGGTCCAGATTCAACCATGGAAATGAGATCAAGGGCTTAGATGCAATCTGAGTTGTTTTTTATGAATGGCTGAGATTAAAAGGTAGTTTTAATCCTATTTAATTGCCTTAGTGGAACTTGATCCAATCTAGCCAATGGACGAGTGACAGTTGTCACTCATCCAACTGTCCTCCAACCCCCAATTCAGAATAAAATAATCGACACGGTTACCGAGACGTAAATTTCCCCGATTCCACGTTTTAGACCATAACTTCCCCGTACGAAGTCCGATTTCGGCGTGCCGCCTGTCTATGAATTCGTATCAACTGGCTCTATGTAACGGTCCTTGGTCCTCGTCCATCGGACATCTCGGTCAAAAAGTCAACATTTTCCCCCATTTCGTCCAAATTACGAAAATGCCCTTGGGCTTCCGAACATCATAACTTCTTCCACGAATGTCGGAATCGAACGTGCCACCTGTCTATGAACTCGTGACGTCCCGAACTACGTCACCGTCATTGGTCAAAGTCCATTTGACCGTCCGAATTAAAAGTCAACGTTTTGCCCACGCCTAGGGGCAAAACGGTCATTTTGCACAATTCGTCTGATTTCGCTCAACTAATCCCAGATTAGTCATTCTAAAACATAATTAAATAATATTAAATCCCGATACTCGGGACGGGTCGTTACAACCTTCCCTCCTTAAAGAATTTCGTCCTCGAAATTACCAATATCCTTATTCCATATCCACCTCGTGGAAAAACAATTTGGTCTCATAACACGTGTACACTTGTACACCCACTATACTTGTCTGTACCCAGACATCCCATCACAGTCTTACATCATAAAAACAACACTCGACCACCTCGAGTGGATTTGATCACCTGATCCTCGAAAAAAAATTTGCTTAACCATTTCTCTGTTAAGCCGACTCCTACAGCTAGACGATTCCTTTCCATTGCTAATATATCCTTACATTTGCTCCCATTGGGAGTCACCAAATCTCATTTGTCAGTCCATGCTGACACCACCAGCCAAACTGTCACCACCAAGCTTTACCACCCTAGTAAAGCCCCAACCATCAGCCAGTTAGTGACAACGCCACGTACTACATCACCCTCAATGTAGCGTAAGATCAACCACATGATCTCAATTTGCAGGGCAAGCCCAATCCTACGACATATATTAACCTCAATGTCCATATCCGCCGACTCCCTCAGCGAACCAAGACGCTGGAAATATCTCGGCGTGATAACATCCCGTAAGGCTACTAGTGGTTACTCAGACCACCAATTCACTCATCCTGAGTGTACGTATATCGTCAACTTACTCAAACAAGTGGTGTAACTGGAACACATTGAATGCCAGCCTAGCGTGATCACACATCTCAATACTAGGGTTCCACTAGCCATCCATGGCTAAGAGCACCTGCTCATACAATCACTGAACCCGACAAAATCACCCTGCTCAGCGCACAGTATCCAATGTCCAGTCCACAAACACAACCAAACAAATGATATCGGAACCAAGCCGATTACCAACACGTTTAATCACACACCACTGGTACATCCCATGTACCGCCACTAGGCACCACTTAGCCTATCCAGTATCAATCCTCGCACAACGTACCCTGTACGTACATCTATCCATCAATCCGCCTACAACCACCTAGGTTGTGGCCAAACACGTTCTGATTACCACAGAGTCCATCTGTCAGATACTGTACCAGACAGATCAAAACTCCGACCCAATATCCATTTCCAAATCCGAATCAGAAATCATTATTCCGTAAGCTAGCATTGGAACAATCATTCCGCACCCAAATCCGGTTATCCACTTTCAAACTTCGAAATCGAATCCTGAATTGTCACCCAGAAATTTGATTCCAAAATCCAAAATCTCGTTCACGTCTACCGAGACGTACCAAAACCGATCCTATTGGTTACCAGCTCAAAATACTCGATTGACTTCATAGGGAAGCTAATCCCAAAATTCACACGTCTAAGGTTGACAAAATCCGACCACATCGGAAACCTACTCACCCGAGCAACAAACCATATGGACTCCACTCCGAAAAGAAGTTTAGTCCCGTCATTTACGACTCTCATACTAGGGTAAGAGTGATAAACTCTCACCCTATCTGGATCATCAAGATCACGATCCAGATCCATTACTGCGTCATCTGACAAGTAAAATCACGATCCTAGATCGTCACATTGTCCAAAGCCCACAACATCACAATTCAGATCCACCTAGGATGACACGACCCATCCCAATCCCCCCCGGGATTACCATGGGATGTGCCATGCTCCCGTCTGAAAATGGATGTCGAACAAGGGATAACCTATTGCCACTGCCCAAACGGGCTTCCAGAGTGCGTAAGGATCGATGGAGGAGGTGTGCGATGCTCAAGTCTCTGCTGCAGTCGCATCCGGAATCAACCTGAAGGGCGTTAAAAACAAAAGATGTGAGTGGACGAAAATAAACAAGTCTGTTTAAAACATTTATAAGACATTTATGCCCCTCAGTAAAAACATATGCATGCGCCAAAAACCAATGATCACACATTTATTTAGAAATAACCATTAGGGCCTTAGCCCGGAAACCAAAGCATAGTTTCAATTTCCAAAAGTCAATCCAAGAGTTATTTCATCAATCCAGTCATATTCATTTATTATTTTTCCATCTCCGGCATCCCCGATGCCTAGCGTCCTAGACGCTTGACGTTCCAGACGTCATATCTCACGGTATTAAGCAACGCGTGCTGCCCGGGGTCTCACCGGGTCCATACTCTGACATCCCCGATGTCTGACGTCTCTGACGTCTAGCAATCCTGCTCCTGGATCACTATACGGTCTGGTAGCTCCGTACAATGAGTCCTCGCAGGCAATGCACCGTGACTTCTCCAGTGTCCCCGACACTTGGAGGAGACCAGGATATATATATATATCCTCATGTCGAGATGGTTTTATGGGACACATTTTATTATTCATTTCCAAAATATCACAAGGGCCCTGCCCCGAATTTCCATAAAACCGTCATAAGTCCAAATAGTTGATTTAAATCCAAAATCATTTATTCAATTCCATTTTAGGGTCCCCGACCCGAAATCGCATATATAAATCAACTGGGCCCTTGGCCCGATTTCATAAGTCAACTGGGCCCCTGGCCCGATTTCACAAGTTAACTGGACCCCTGGCCCGATTTTACTTTATCAAATCCGTAACCGTTTTATGAAATCATATCCATCCATATTTATGGAAATCAGTGCAAATCCAGAAAACCTCGATTCACGTGCAAATACGTAAATCGCCTCGAAATGCGTGAAAACATATAAATTCACTGATATCCAGAATAAATCATATAATCACAATTATAACAATCATGAAACAGTTATGCATGCATCGAATTTATAAAACCAATGTCCACTCACAGACCGTTTAACCGAGCACCTCGATACGCGTGCCATAGGCCTTCCCGGGCCACACCACTAACACCGGGACTCCCAATCCTGTCCAAATCACATTAGATGGTCATTAACCTTCACATTAACATCCCATTAAAGTGCCGTAATTTTCCCGAATTTTTAAGTATTTTTAAACTGGATTTAAAACCTTCGGACGTCCCGAACAATATCGAGACGGAATCCGAACGACACGAAACCAACGCCAAAATGTTCGTTACATTGTATAGGACAAAAGTCATGTTGATCATACCTTGGGATTCGCACTCACGCGCCCCCACGCGCCACCGCAAGCGGCTGCGCGTGGAAGCCACGCGCCAGCTACAGTACCCGCACAGTCATCCCTCTCACCCGTTTGTCTGTAAAACGGGTTGAAAAACCCGCGATAGGACCCGGTTCAATCACACCCAATTCGACATCAAAACAATCCGTTCATTCAACTGATCCCATCTAATCCATCGCCATTTAAGTTCTGTAAATCGAATTACACAATTTAGGGTCCAAATCCTCACGACTCTCGATCGATCCTTGACGGGTTTCCAATTCGGGTTCACCGATTCCGTCCCTGATTTCCAAATTAATTCATAGAGTAAGCATCGTGAGAGTGTAAGGGATGTTTCTGCAAAATCAATTTGATGAATTCATACCTCTAACCTGTTGAACTCAAGCTCGAAATGAAGCTGCCATGGAAGCTCCGTTCTTCCTCAATCCGACACGGTTTCCCGTCGTTCCTGCTGCAAAGCTGATCGTCTTGATCCCAGAAGTCGAACTGAATCAACAAATTCGATCCTCACGGCTCAAATCATCCATTTCGAATTTCCCTCCCAAAAACCAAATTTTCGATTTCTCAGTCTCCCTCACTCAGTCAATCCCCCGTGTAATCTCAGTTCGAATCAAATTCAATTCTCTCCAATTTTCGTTCACAAATTCAGTGGATATGGAGGAGATTAAGGGTAGAAGAAAATTGAAGTTTGGGTGTACACGGTTGAGGACTGATCAGAAATAGAAGGGAGAGATGAGATGGACGGCTGTGATGCAATCTGGGGAGTGAGATGGATGGTTCAGATCAAAAGCAGGGATTTTAATTCTAAATAATTACATAGTGGAACTTTAGTATATAGTTTATGATTAGTGGATCAAGATCCAATCAAGCCATCGGATGAGTGACACTTGTCACTCATCCAAGTGTCCTCCAACAACCCTTTCAGAATAAAATAATCAACACAGTTACCGAGACGTAACTTCCCCGATTTCACGATTCAGACCATAACTTCCTCGTACGAAGTCCGATTTCGGCGTGCCGCCTGTCAATGGATTCGTATCGACGATACCTACGTAACGGTCCTTGGCCCTCGGCCATCGGACATCCCGGTCAAAAAGTCAACATTTCCCCTTATTTCGTCCAAATTACGAAAATGCCCTTGAACTTCCGTTCATCATAACTTTCACCACGAACCTCGGAATCGAGCGTGCCACCTGTCTATGAACTCGTGACGTCCCAAACTACGTCACGGTCATCGGTCAAAGTCCATTTGACCATCCGAATTAAAAGTCAATGTTTTGCCCACGCCCATGGGCAAAACGGTCATTTTGCACAATTCGTCCGAAGTCGCCCAACTAATCCCAGATTAGTAAATCATAATTAAATATTATTAAATCCCGATATTCGGGACGAGTCGTTACATAGGATCCACACATGCTCGCGTAGCTAACAATCCATCAGAAAACCAATCATAGGGTCCTACACCCTCATTGAATCCTTCATCAAATTCCCATAGGTGGAATGGCGAACTCGATTTTCACCACCAATTCCAGAATCATACACAACTTCTTGTGTCCAATGACCCCAAGCCAAACATGGGTCCACCCACCAATACACGCTCAACGTACTGGTGGCAATAAATCAAGTCTGCCAGGGCAGAAAACAAGAAGTCAACCCCAATGACTTCAGAATACCTATCACCGATGCGGACACGAGCACTCCTCTCGTCTCCACAATCACCATTCTTCCCGAATCGGAAGTTCCAACCATGTTGGAAACAGACATGCTCCCAACGAGATGTCAAGTCCAACCACTGGATTGCCCACATCATCTCCTTTACAGGTTCAACACTCGGCTTTCCAAGTCATTCACAATTACAAATCCCCACATCAACACCACCAATGGTTTTCCCCGACTTTTCCAATTTCAATAATTTCCTTGTACTTTCTGGGGATATTAGAGATAAACAATCTTACCAATCTTGGAGTTGACAACAACTCCTCAAATCCACTAATTCTCCTGACATAGGAGACGTCATCCCGAGACTCCTCAAGTCTCAATCATACCTTTTTATCCATTCGTCACTTGTTATCTCATAACTGTTGGGACTTATCCCAACACGTCACAACCTCCTCTGGATCCCATCCAGTCCAAGACTCAACCGCCACTGAGTCGCAGATACCGATCATATGTCCATCATGACAGAGTCACATCCCAAGTCGTGGCTCACCACAACCCCAATCACCGACACCGGTACCAGCACCAGTGCTAGTATCAACGATACTTGCCTCAACACACAGGCATTCATACATCCACACTAGCACACGAACACCCACACTAGCACACGAACATCCACGCTAGCACACGAACATCCATGCTAGCGCACGGTGTGCAAAGTTGATACCCTGGATCTCCGTTCATACCGAACGACGATCCCGTATCACCACTTGTACCCCACGACTATGGGTACCTCCAATTTGACCATCCGCACATCAGGATAATGAACGTTCCCTGAACGTCCCCTTATCCCCAAGTGTTAAAACCACACTAAATACCCTCGATAACCAGTCATCTCGACACAACTGTCGACCAACAGTCATCGCTGTTAAGATCCGTATCCACACCTCACACTATTATTTGATCCAACACGGAATTCCATAATTTATGTCATAACCGTATCCGTAGAACGAATCCCATAATCCTAACTAGTCTCACTAGAGTCATCCACATGGTCATCCACGACCTTCGCTGTTCGTCGCAGCATAAGTTCTCATTTAAAGTTCACTTTTCCTGTTCATCAATTATAAGTTAGGGTTCTGACATCACACCCAAGGGTTCAACCGAACCCACCTGCCTTCTGCAGTAAAATCCACAACCTGACCGACTCCGCGGTCCTGACATCGTATAGATGTCCAATCCAATCCAATCGTCAACTCAACGTGGGTTCCATCGTGGGTTCCACCACGAAGGTCATCGGCTAACTCCGATGCACCAACCCCCATACACTAGCCAACACTACTAGGGTCCATAATTTAGACCATTACTCAAATGAGGTTCCTCGAACCTAGCAGCACAACCATATAATATCGCAGGACTGAACCGACGGTCCCACATTTCCAGTTAAACACAAACAACCCCACTTGGGTCGAATCACGTTAACGCACGGCGTATCGGCCAAACACACTCTATCCATTATTCAAACCCAAAACTATCTATCAAGTTGACAACGGAACTGCAGCCCAAAGAGACATCACACCCTCGACCTTCACGCACAAAAGAGCAAACCTGCTCTGATACCACTTGACACGACCCATCCCAATCCCCCCGGGATTACCATGGAATGTGTCATGCTCCCGTATGACAAAAGGTGTCAGACAAGGGATAACCTGTTGCCACTTCCCAAACGAGCTCCCAGAGTGCGCAAGGATCGATGAAGGAGGTGTGCGATGTCCCAGTCTCTGCTGCAGTCGCATCCGGAATCAACCTGAAGGGCATTAAAAACAAAAGCTGTGAGTGGACAAAAATAAACAAGTCTGTTTAAAACATTTATAAGATCTTTATGCCCCTCAGTAAAAACATATGCATGCAGCAAAAACCAATAATCACATATTTATTTCAAAATAACCATTAGGGCCTTAGCCCGGAAACCATAAGCATAGTTTCAAATCCCAAAAGTCAATCCAAGAGTTATTTCATAAATCCAGTAATATACAATTATTATTTTTCCATCTCCTGACGCTTGACGTCCCCGACGTCATATCTCACGGTATTAAGCAACGCGTGCTGCCCGGGGTCTCACCGGGTCCATATCTCTGACATCCCCGATGTCTGACATCCCTGACGTCAATCATAGCAATCCTGCTCCTGAAGTCACTATACGGTCCGGCTGCTCCGTATAATGACCCCTCGCAGACAATGCACCGTGACTTCCCCAGTGTCCCCGACACCTGGAGGAGACCAATATATATCCTCGTATCGAGATGGTTTTATGGAACACATTTTATTACTCATTTCCAAAATATCACAAGGGCCCTGCCCCGAATTTCCATAAAACCGTCATAAGTCCAAATAGTTGATTATCAAATCCGAAATCATTTATTCAATTCCATTTTAGGGTCCCCGACCCGAAATCACATATATAAATCAACTGGGCCCCTGGCCCGATTTCATAAGTCAACTAGGCCCCTGGCCCGATTTCATAAGTCAACTAGGCCCCTGGCCCGATTTCTTAAATCAACTGGGCCCCTGGCCCGAATTTACTTTATCAAATCCGTAACTGTTTCATAAAATCATATCTGAACCACAATTATGGAAATCAGTGCAAATCCGGAAAACCTCGATTTACGCACAACCCGTAAATCGCCTCGAAATGCGTGAAATCACATAAATTCACCGATATCCAAATCAAAGCATATAAAAGCAATTATAACAATCATGAAACAGTTATGCATGCATCGAATTTATAAAACCAATGTCCACTCACAGACCGTTCAAACGCTGCGCCTCGATTTGCATGCCATAGGCTCTCCTGAGCCAATCGCTATCACCGGGACTCCCAAACCTATCCAAATTTTAATAGAAGGTTACTAACTACTTAATTAACCTCCTACCAAAGCCCCGTGATTTTCCCGAACTTTTAACTATTTTTAAACCGTCCCTAAACCTTCTGATGCCCCGAAACATATCGAGACGGTGTCCGATCGACACGAAACCAGTCCCAAAATGTTCTTTACATCGAATAGAAGATTTGATATGTTGAACATTTTCCCCAAATTACTGTTCAAACGCCCTCACGCGCCCCAAGGAGGCTCAAATCACTGTTCATCGTTACCAACACCCAGCTGAACTAGTTACTATTCATGACACTGTTCACCATCGGGTTTTCGCTGTTTTTGGACCGGTTCAAGGTCCATTCCATCCCATTTTAATCCTAATATGTTCCTAATCTCATTTCTAATCTTTCTAGTTAATTAAAACGGAACAAAATGTCCAAAACCATACCTTCATCCGTCATCAATGGCGGCCGGAGTTTCCCTCGCCGTTCACGGCCATTTCCGGCCATTCCAACCTTCAAAAACAATCCTATTAGACTCCTAGAGTGCCCAGAAATATTTCCCAATTCATAGAATTAGCCAAAAACCTACAAAACCGAAACTTGGATTTTTGAATATTTCCTTACCTCACGGTCGAGCTCCGCCGTCCTCCACCGTGAGCCACCACCGTCGTGTCCTCAGCCTCTTACTCACTCACGGTCACACTCAGCTCACACGTTCATGGTGGTGAGGTGTGGGTGGTGTGTTTGTTAGAAAATGAAAAATGAAGGAAAATGGTGCATATGGTGTTTTTGGGTTTGTAGAAGAAAATAGGAGAATGAAGTTTGATAAAGAGAAGTGTCCACGGTGAAGGAATGAAAATGAGAGAGTGAGGTGTCTGATCCATTAAAAGAGAAAAGAGACAAAACCAATGGTCCAGATTCAACCATGGAAATGAGATCAAGGGCTTAGATGCAATCTGAGTTGTTTTTTATGAATGGCTGAGATTAAAAGGTAGTTTTAATCCTATTTAATTGCCTAGTGGAACTTGATCCAATCTAGCCAATGGGTGAGTGACACTTGTCACTCATCCAAGTGTCCTCCAACCCCCAATTCAGAATAAAATAATCGACACGGTTACCGAGATGTAAATTTCCCCGATTCCACGTTTTAGACCATAACTTCCCCGTACGAAGTCCGATTTCGGCGTGCCGCCTGTCTATGAATTCGTATAAACTAGCTCTATGTAACGGTCCTTGGCCCTCGTCCATCGGACATCTCGGTCAAAAAGTCAACATTTTCCCCCATTTCGTTCAAATTACGAAAATGCCCTTGCGATTCCGAACATCATAACTTCTTCCACGAATGTCAAAATCGAACGTGCCACCTGTCTATGAACTCGTGACGTCCCGCACTACGTCACGATCATTGGTCAAAGTCCATTTGACCGTCCGAATTAAAAGTCAGCGTTTTGCCCACGCCTAGGGGCAAAACGGTCATTTTGCACAATTCGTCCGATTTCGCTCAACTAATCACAGATTAGTCATTCTAAAACATAATTAAATAATATTAAATCCCGATACTCGGGACGGGTCGTTACAAAGTATATGTGACAACTCATTGGTTTAGTCAGCTCATGATTTGGCCAAAATCAGAAGGGCAATCTTGTCCCAAATTTCTCATAATCTTCATCGATCATCTTCATAATTATCATCATTCCCAGATTGAAACTCATCCCCAAATAACCCTACTGAATTTTGATTTGGCTCAGACCTCGTGATGTTTGCGACTGATTTAGTACTCTACATTCGTTTTGCTGAACGTTTTAGAGCCAACTTTTTTACTGTGCTTTTCGCGGTTGGAAGCATTTAGATTTAAGAAATTCATGCCACAGCCCTCATCTATAGATATACATATATACAATAGTGACATGATGAGATTGCCCTTGTAATTTTCACATCATAAGCTGATTGGGCCAAAATGCTGACACATGTACTTTTAAAAGCAGTTTGGATGGAAAATGCAATGGAGGTAGTAATTGTTGATGGTCATGTGTAGTTTAGGTACCTAGATGAAATTGTTCATAATGAGCTTGTGGTAACTCCAGGGC
This sequence comes from Prinsepia uniflora, assembly GCA_032719365.1. Lineage (NCBI taxonomy): Eukaryota > Viridiplantae > Streptophyta > Magnoliopsida > Rosales > Rosaceae > Prinsepia > Prinsepia uniflora. The sequence goes on from CM064870.1 coordinate 66,167,961, forward strand.
GTCTTATATAATTTTTTCTAAAATTATCAATTAATTTTTTTTTATAGAAAGATATTATTTGAAGAATTTGGCACCAAAAGTAATCTTAATATTCGATGGCACATGTTGATATACACGTGTTCTAATGTCGTTTTAGTGATTACTATATTCAAATGAAATAAAGATTATTAATTAGTTTTTTAAATAAAGATACTAGAGAAGGAGAAATATATTATACACATTGAGTATCAATCTTGCCATTATTAATCAGTTATTATATTCACAACACTAAGTGACTTATTACTCGATTGCTAATATTAGATCATAACAATAAGTGACTTAAACAATACTTGCATAATGAAAATAGGAGGATGTTGAAAAAAATAGGAGTAACGATAAACAAGTACAGAACGTAATACATTTATTGGAAAAAAAATGGTAGTCCACCCATTTTTTGATTTGCACTTTGACCTCCTTTGATAACTTCATTAATGAATGCAAATGAAGATCAGAGAAGGATATGACCGACGCCTCGAGCAGAAAGGTTTCAGCTTGAAATCAGAGGACCAACAACAATACATGGCTACTTGAAATTGAAACCACATTCAAAAGTGCACAAAAATAAATGGCTACATTATTTCATCCCAAGGTAAACAAAAACTATAAGCAGAGCTTCCAACAATCAATCAAACAAGTAGATAAACAATGGGAAAGTGTTCAAGCACCCTGGTTTTTAACCAGAAGAAAAAGAGTTTTACAGAATCTGTGGCTACCATTATAGCTCCAAAAACGACAGAAATATGCAGAACGCACAACAAAGGACACACCCCGGGATCTAAAATTAATAACATGTGAATGCAAAACCTCTCCCTTTACATGGCGCTTAGCCAGGGCAAACTACCCAGGAATAGGATAGACTTATTTTTTGATAAGATATAGCCGAAGGCCCGAAGCTGCTGTCAAACGAAGGCGAATGGATGCCCTCACTTGGTCCACCAAAGGAGGAAATCCTTGCGCCTGTTGATCTTCTTCTGCAGCTGGAGAAGGCCGTAGAGTAGGGCCTCGGCAGTGGGAGGGCAGCCTGGAACATAGATATCAACTGGGACAATCCTGTCACAGCCCCTAACAACAGAATATGAGTAATGGTAGTAACCACCCCCATTTGCACAACTTCCCATGGAGATGACCCATCTAGGCTCAGGCATTTGGTCATAAACCCTGTAATAAAATTTCAGCATGAAGATCAGGATCACTTATACCCATGTTTACTTGTGCTTGCACAACACAAAGACTAAAAAGCTCGATAACTTCAAAATCCCAGCAGTAGAAAACCACACACAAAATAAAACCTTGAAAAGAACGTAATTAAGACCGAAGTACCATCCATCCAAAAGACACAACATAAACTAGTTTTTATAATCAAGAGCTAATGTTAATAATTACCTAATCACAAGAACAGCCAATTAGAAGACTCACAACATAACGACCTTACTTGAACAAGATATGTTCTATAGGACTGTACCTCTGTATCTTTAATTTCTTAAAAAACTCACATCATAGACTAAGATAAATGTTAATAATTATTCACGCCCACTGTACAAGTGCAAGGGTGAATTATCAGAATAGGGAAAATTTTAGAAATACTACCTTAACTTTACTCCTTGTGGCACATGACCAACTATGCTATTTGACATTTCTACACATATGAACTTTTATATTATGAATCATAACCACCTATGTCAATCCCATCACACTTTACGTCAAAATGATCACGTGTCTCCGTCCTTGGTGAGATTATTTTGTTAAAACATACAAAATATAGTCAACCATGGGTTATTTCCTCATTCAAAGAAAATCCATTATTTTGTTAAAACATACAAAATATAGTCAAGCATGGGTTATTTCCTCATTCAAAGAAAATCCCAAACCCTAATTGAACTCACCAATCTCTAATGATAATGAACAACTTATGACCCATTTTTACTATCCTTCAGTTAGTTTGGGAAAAATCCCCTTTAAACCAAGGTCATGGGACTGTTTTTAAAAGCATAATGTGACGGAATCGAAGATAGGTGGTTACGTATCACAGATAAAAGTGTAGGTGGTGAAATGGGCCAAAAAAAATGGATACTCAAGTGTCACACGGTATAGAACTTCGGTAGTATTGCTAATCCCATCAGCATAACTAGAAGTGTGCATTTCTATTTGAAAATTGCATGCAACAAGGTAAAAGAAATTTTTAGTCAAGCTCATAGAGCAATGAGCAATCAGTAAAGTCCCCATAGAACCTGAAACTATGAAGAATGATCAGTTAAATTAAGCTCTGAAATTGAGATACGTGTTCTTTCAAATTGAGGTGAATACAGCACTAATTTTAGATTTTTATTAGGTACATACAATCTAATTTACATTGAAAACCTAAACAACGATTAAAAATAAGAGAGACGAAGGGGGTTACTTACTTGCGGAGAGCGGGGGCCATCTTGTTGGTGAGAGTGCCGGCGACGATCATACAATCAGACTGGCGAGGGCTGGGCCGGAAGATGATTCCAAATCGATCCAAATCGTATCGGGCAGCTCCGGTGTGCATCATCTCGACGGCACAGCAGGCGAGCCCAAAGGTCATGGGCCAGATGGAGCCACGACGGGCCCAGTTCATGAGATCGTCGACTTTCGAGATCACGAACTCCGCGGCCTTGGAGAGGCCAACTGGAGAAGGCGAGGCCGAGGGGGGAGGAGGGCGGGCATAGGTGGCGGGAGTGGAGCCTGTGGGGGCGGACGACAGCGAGGGGACGGAGGTGTGGAGATACAGGGCCCGCTGGGCGGAGAAATGGAGAGGGATTCGAGAGGCTCGGGTCAGCAGAGCCATGACCTTTAGCTTCGAGCTGAGAGAGAGAGATAGAGAGAAGCAGGAGAGGTTTGAGGAAGCTGAAATGGCCTGAAAGCTCTTTCTCCGTGTTATTTTTGCATCTGGCGCAAATGACAATTTCTAAGAATTAGGTTCCTAACGATTTGGGTTTTCCTCATTTACGGTATGCGATTATTGGCCTTTCCTTTTTAGGGGTGCTTTCTTTTTCACCACTCACCCATATTTACTTTTCTTTTTTTTTCTTCTCACATTTTATGAAAACACATATTACTCTTAACTTTCTAAGTAATCTTTGCATTTAATTTTAGTATTCATATACAGTGGAAGTCAATATTCATGTATTCCTTCTCCACTATGATCGTACCAAAAAATAAAAATTCTTCACCACTAATGCAATGTCTAATTATTCTACTTCCTCATATTATACAAGATCACTAGAGTTTAATTTTTCTACTCCACTATTTTTTAAGATTGGTTGTTTTATACGTACGTCTACACGGACTTTCTTGCAATTTCTAGGGTTTAAAACCATATTCCTTAGAGTACAGAAAGAGGATTCGAATATGACAATTTTTACTATCATGAGTCATAATCAAGATTCTGTTCCTAACAATAGAATTATTAAAGACCCTTCGTTACATGAAAGATGATTCCGGCATCACTAGAAAATGCGTAAAAATTTAGCCCATTGTGCGGTGCGGGTAGTTCTCTTCTTTAAGCAATCAATGTGGCAATATTGAGACCATCAAATAAAAGTGCATCCAGTGCCTACTGTCACTATCGTATAACGGAAGCTTTTATGATCCTTCACGTGGAGGCGTGAATCAACTCAAGAAAAGCTTAGTCCTACAGGCTACAGGCTCAAGCAAGTTGCTACGCCAATTCAAACTCAAAACCTCTTATAAGATTGAAAATTCTACACGAAAATAAGCACCATCATAAGATAATTCTACACGAAAATAACGACCATCATAAAAGATAAACAAATTCACCGTACGCAATCAGTACCGATAGAGACAACAACACGAATTTGGAAAAATATAAGTAGATCGAACGTGGAATTAGTTTTACCATATACTTCATAAAAAAAAGTTGGGAAATTAGATAGAAGTCGTTACAAAGTTATCTACCCCCAAGGAGAACAAAAAACTACGCGGGAAAATCTAAAAAGAAGGAGAAATACTGAGAGGAGCAAGAACGAGCAGATGATGAACAAAAGTAGTCCATGCTAAAGAGAAGATCAGTTGGCTACAACAAAAACAGTTACCTAAACAATAATCACTGGGAAACCAGATGAATTAAGGCCTACAAATCGTGGTTTTCCAGTGAAAGGGATGAAAGAATGTCTTGCATCTTGCTAAAGATCAAAGATAATCAGCAGATTCTGAAAGAGGGGAAAGAATGGTTAGAATAAAAAGAGTGATAAAATTACACAAACCCTTTCTTTTAAAACTTTAATTCAAATAATACACGGTTGAAGGCCCGGTATCAATGAGCGTTAATGCAGCAGTACATCATCTCCCCAGCTTCAGGGTAGGACCCGATTGGTTTTCACTGTGGCAGCAAATATCAACCAGGTAATCTTTTCAGTAGGTAGATGAGCTAATATCACATCTCTTCAACTAATAAGACACAATTAGGACAACAGCATTCTCCGTATGATGTAGCATAAACAGCAATGTTCGCCTGAATTTTGGTGTGGGGGGGTGTTGGGAAGGGGAGAGAGAGAGAGAGAGAGACTAGTTTCTTCTTTCAAATTTTGACATCAGCGTTTCCTGATGTTGCACAGTTAGGTAATGGATTGCGAAGCTTCGAATTAAGGGTGCAGCTTCACATCACTAGCCGGGGAAGAAGGCAAAGGAGCCTTTTGTCAATAGCAATCAGAAGAGCTTTGCCTGCCAACACATACAACTTCCCATTCCATCTTTTACGCATAATACATGTAAAGGCTGTTTGAAGCAGCACAGGCGAGTGAATTCTCGGTAGGATGCCATGCCAGATGTAGTAACTTTGTCGTGAAATCAAAAGAATTTCCATTTATATCAGCACCAGTGTTATCTGCACCTTTTATATCATAATGAAAGAAAAGGAGTACAGACACAGGTTAGTCAAAGAGACAATGGAGATGCGAATGAATACAATAAATTGTCTCATATAAATTACTTTTCTGGGTTTTAACAACCTTGACTATAACCAGACCTCCTTAAATGAAAATAAATAGCGAATATAAGAGAGAATTATTAAATCTAACTGATTCACATTTGAACTTACTAGAGTTGAGAGCAACTGTGCTAAATTAAATTTAAAACTCAAAATTTCAGTGTTTGAAATACATATTCAAAACCATATGGTGCAAACACATACCTCGCCTGAGAACGCGAGGAAGGTTACCCAAAGATCTAGAAGGCCTTGCTGGCATTTGAACTTGTCTCCTGGAGGCCCACAAGTACAAATTAAGCTAATGAGTTTTAGAGAAAAACAAACAAGAGTTCTTCTTGGACGCAACAACACCACAGGCAATACAGCAATTATATGTACTGTTAAAAGATACCTCATGGGGTTTTTGCTGGCCTCCAACGTCGTCGCTTCTGTGCTCCCTTCAGAACAACCAAAGACTCGGAACAGATTGCTGGAATCACAGAAATGTGTTTCATCATATGTTGAGTTGCACACAACATAGGTCAGGGTTCAAGTTAAAATAGAAACCAAGGATGGTATGGGAATACAGCTAACCTGTAAGAACCTGTTGCCACTCGACGTCCATCTCCACTTAGACAACATTCAAATTTATCAAAGATAGAATCATTTTCATACAGATCGCACAGCTGATCAAGATAAAGAAATAAAATAAATGGGATTGTTTTGGATACTTAAAACTCTTAACATCTTCATTTAAGACCATGTGTGATTAAACAAGCTTTCTGGAAGAATACATCACCTTAGGTCTAAGATATTCATGAACCTGGAAAGTTTCAACTGGTCCAGAATCCATGTTTATGTCCCACAGCTGAGGATAAGAGAATAAAAACTAAGATGTTAAGGGGTGGGGTGTTACGAGGTGGTTAAGGTGAAATTTTCAAATAAGGTATTCAAGCATGGGTAGTTTTGTAACGTTGTTTGCGTATTAGGATACCTGAAGGTTCTAGGCATGAAACGTGAGACTGAAAATATGTACTATTTTTTTTCTAAGAGAACAAAAATATGAACCTTAAGAGTCATGTAATCACGACTAAGTAAATTTCTTCCATTCTTTGCAAACTTAATATCTGAAACTGAGGCTATTATCTCAGTGAAAAAAGATCTTGAACCAGGTGCTTCTTGTTCTTCAAACCTGCACCATTCGAAATCGTAATTTAAATCCTTTCCAAACAAAAAAGTTAGGAAATAGGACTCATAGTGTCGAAATAACACTGCTTTATAGTCTCCAATACTAAATCATATGTGTTGGGTGAAAAAATTTAAATAACAAAGGAAGCAAAGGGAGAAAGAATGGCAGAATACTCACAATTTGCTATGAGTGTCACATAAAGCTGACTGCCGCAGATCAATAAGACGAATTGAGCCCTTTGAGCTACTATAAGCCAACATGTTACAATGTGTAGGGTGAAATTCTGCTGAAGTTATAACCTCTGCACACAAAAGTTTGAGTATGCAAAGATAGATGAGTACACATGCGGAGCTGTTTACTACCGAAGCACACAAATAATACATAATTCAAGTACTCAAAGTGGGATAAAGAGTCAATATAAAATAGATGAAATGGATTCTCATTAAACCATCCACTCAGAAAAAGAAAATAAGAATCAGAACAAAGCCAATAATCAGGCAAAGCAGAAACATACACTAGCGCTTTTGTATATCATAGCATTACATTTACACATCTAAATCTTAAAACATTGATGGTAATAAGGAAAGATGCGATTGCATTTCGCTTAATGAAAATGTATGGGATAGGATCAAAAGGAAGACCAGAAGTCTCATAGAAGACCCGGGATTGGACAAGGTTCAGTTATTTGTTTATTTTAAACACAATAGCTCAAAATCAGTTAAGTAAGCAATTGTCATCATGACGCTGTGGGTTCTACCAGTTAGATCCTCCATGTTTGTAGGCTTCACGTCAACAATATTAAAACTTTGATTGCTAATCTCTAAGTTCCAAAGATTAACTCGCAGGTCATCAGCTGATATAAAAGTTTCACCGTCGCTACAAAACCAAAAAGAAAGGTATGTTAGTGTATAGAAAATGGAGATCTTGCTAGATGATACAGGAAATGGCACCAAAGAGTATAACCCATATAAATAAGTCTCATTAAAAGATCAATCTTTTTCCTTCGAAGCAACAGAGATTGCTCCAGTGACACACTGGAGGACACAACCTGGTATTTTCATTTTGATGGTGGGGTGTTCCAACAACTATAATCTACTCCTCCATGATCAAATAGGATCAACAGCATCAAGGTAAACACTGAATGTATACAAGGCAAGCTTCAAAATTAATTACAGCAAAAAAGCACCTGTTATTTGAAATGGAATTAATATGATAGTCATGGGCATGGGCATAAACTCTTCGACACCTAGCCACAAGGCTCGTCTCATGACTGGTCACCTGGAGGCCACAAATCTCCAAGTGTTAGAGCTGAATAATAGGATATCATTCACCAAGTTATCAATAATTCAGGTGCCATTTTTCAAAGCATTACACAAATTTCAAACAGAATAGCAGAACATCAAGTCCATCAGAAAATAAACAAATAAGATTGATTACAACTACCACAGGCAAGTGCAGAGATGGTAAAACCCCAGATGGAAATGAAGCGACATTGCTTGGAGAACTGATGGGAGTCTCTTTACATACTCCATTTGCAAGAACCCGTTTGGAGCTTGCTGACATAGAACCAACAGAACTGTTCTCCATGGATTTAGAAGCATCCACATTCGTCTCACATATTTTCTTTACCTTCTTCTCTTGAATCTGATAAGCAATAGAGTAGTATTTAGAACATTTCGTCCATAATGTTAAAGTAAAAAATATTTACATCTAAAGCCATTGTAAGACCTAGTGGAAGCTATAGTAAGTCATTTGCTCACTCTAAAAAACAAAATGTAAAAGTGAAATGGTTGGAATAATCGCCATCTTTGTTTGGACCAAGATATAAATGAAAAGGGAAATTCAACAAAAGTTGCTTAAAGTAACTCGAAGCAGATGTGGTATTGGGGGAAATCATCTATAAGTTAACAATGTAGCCATATAAAAGTTCAGAAGTGGCTAGTGCTACCTTCCAGAATTTGATGGTTTTGTCATTAGTGGAGAGAAGAAACAGGGCACCATTAGCTGTCTGACACCATCTGATCTTGTTGATTTTTTCCTCAATTTCCAAACTCTTAAGATAATCAAACTGAGTTTAGGAAAATCAAGAAGATACAAGTTAGCTAAATCCAGATTCCAGCAAGGAAATCATCATACGCCAGTCTACAATAGTTCCACTCCCAGGTAAGAACAAAGAAAGTAATACCTCAGGTTCATGACTCTGGAACTCGGTTTTATAGCGGAACTCAGGATGCCTACTGATTGAATAATCCATCCTCTCCAGATCTCTCCGTTGTCCACCATGCTACATATTTTAAGTTTACATCATAAAGGTAGAACTAATCACACGAGTGTAACAGCAAATATAGAGCAGCGGAAAAAAATATAACAAAATACACTCCCACCCACCACCCCCCTAAGAAGAAAATGTGTCAACCAACTTACATCCTTTGTATCAGTTCTTTCAAATAATACAACCCGGCCTCCACGATCTCCAGTGGCAAGGTGGTCCCCAGTTCTATCGAATTCAATAGCGGATATTATATCAACTGCAAAAACAGTCAGCATGTAACAAGCTAAGAAGTCTTGTATATGTAATGTACCAATCAAACGTCAATGCCCTCAAAAGACCTACTGAATTTTTTCTTTTTTAATCTCAAAACTATGTCTTCAAGTGAAGCCATTGATCCGAACAGATACATTCTTCATGCATGATTTCCAGTTCACTCCACTCTAAATCTAAGCCCTTTAAGAATTTAAGACACATACTTTACCTGTCTAAAATGCATCCTATACTTATCAACTAAATGTAGTGTTTAAAAGAGAAACAAACAAATAGACAGCCTCCAAATGTTAATCAATTAATAACCCAATAACCGCCTGCCAATGAACTTCACCAACAAGCATCACCTATCAAATATACACGCCACATGTCCACCAACAACATAGAACTCAAGTGGTTCTGTCAACATAAAACTAAACTCTATTCTCAAACTAAAGCCCATTTTATCCATTAAATTTCATTGGCGTCTAACAGTTCTCATTTTTTCAAATTTCAATGCATAGATACTGAGACTAACCATCCGATAAAACATAATCGCAACATTCATATAAATAGTATAAAATATAATGAGAATGAAACCACTAGCTAATCCCTAAAATATATGAATGGAATGAGATATCAATAAGAATACCTTCCTGCACTTCTTCGCCGGCGGTCCTTTCTCCGAAAACCTGCGAAAACTTCCACTCCAGCGGCGATACACCCACCGCCGACGTCGCCGGAGCCGCGCGCCCCTCTCCGCCGCCGTTCATTTATAAATTCCAATAATTTGACAAACAAATGAGTCGAGAAACGAGAACACAAATCAATGCAGAGTAAGTCGATCTGAGAAATCGGATTTGCGTGAATCTCACAGATTCGAACCAATCTTCATGGAAAAATCAATGCAGTCTCTTCCTTCTTCTCCATCCATTCCAGGCCTTACGCGTACGGTCCCTACAACGATGGAATTTCCACTCTTTCTACTTCTCTCGCTCTGTCTCTGATCTCTCTCTTTTTTCTTTTGCTTTTTTGTTTTTTTTTTGTTTTTGGGCTGAAAATAGAGGGGAAGAGTGACGCAGCAGAACGTAGTTTTTTAGCTCATTTTGTCGTGGATATCTAAATAATTCAGCGTCGCCGTTTATTATTAGGCTTTAGTTTATTATTCTTAATTGTTTTCCATTTTTTAAATTGTGTTATGGGAATTTTTGTTTGGGGAAATTTCTGACGGTATTATAGCGTGAAATAAATAAATTTCGACTTTAATTTCCATTTGTATTTATAAATGTTGGTAAATGATTAAAATCGTTTACATCAAAAATTTAAATACTCTCGAGTAACTTAATTTGAATATATTGAGTTATTTGTATTTATAAATGTTGGTAAATGATTAAAATCGTTTACATCAAAAATTTAAATACTCTCTTTGTAAAGAATAACTTAATTTGAATATATTGAGTTATTTGATTTTGATACGATATTATATTTTAGGACAAACATTATTTTTTATTTTACATTTAAAGTTTGGGGGTCAATATTATAGTGGATTACTATATTTTAATTTCATCATTTTAATTCATGTGATTTTAAGATCAAATTAATTTTCTCCATTTTTTCGTATTTCAATAATTAATCATTAATTAAATTAATAGCATTCTTGATATTAGTTAAACATTCTTACTCATATTATTTTGTTATTAAGTGACTCATTATTTTAATTTGATTACTCTTTCAAATCAGTGTATTTTAACAAGTTATAAGGGCATACTTAATTAAACTTAATGTAAAAGTAAATGTAATGTTCTAATGACCTTATAGTTTGCTAAATGCACTAATTAGGAAAAAAAATAGATAAATCAAAATAATTAGTTACTTAATAAATGAGCAATAATTTGTAATGAAGACCAATAATGCTTTTAACTTAATTAATGATTTACTAGTGAAATATGACTAAACATATGTGATCTCAAGATCACATGAAGTATAATGATGAAATTAAAACCTAATGGTTAATTTTAATGCCGACCTCAAACTTTAGGGTGTAAAAATTAAAATGATGTTTGCTTTATATTTTATATAGTTAGCGACATTCGTTGAAAGAAAAATATTAGTAAGTATAGTATTACCTACCACGATTTATCTCACTTTACTAAAGCATGAAATGAATAAATTTCGTACATTCTTCTTTGGTTTTTTCAATATACAAATGTAGGTTGGTAAACGAAGTAGTTTACTTTTAAATCACATTTTAAATATTTTTTGTTGCCAATAAGTTATTTTTTTCCACATACCCGATTAGAATATCAATAAGCTATAATACTATTTATCATAATTGAAGTTAAAATTTAAGATCTCTCGAGGACACTAAAAAAAGAATATCGCTATATTACTACTAGTGATAACCATGATTTATGATACATATTAAAATTAGAACAACCTTAATAATAATAAAAATTGAACCGTTTTCAGTATGTTGATTTTTGTAAAATTAAATTTGAAATAAAAATTAAAATAGTCAATTTGAGCTATTAAAAAATTGCATAATGTGGAAGAAAAAGAAAGAATATGTTAATAAAGCATCCTTCTTTCTTAACATAATAAAAGAAAAGTGGCAGTGATATATGAGATGAGATGTGATAAGTGATAACTACTGAAAGGGACATAGAAATTATAATATTATATACTTTTACGTAATTTTCTACTCCCTCGACTTTATAGATGTGGTTTAGTGGATTTCGGCGTAGATTACAACGATCTTGTCTTCCTTTGATCCAACGTTGTTGGTTGGAGTATAACTAGAATACAGTTAAATCAACGGTCTGGATGATTTTACGAGCAAACTACTATAACACATCATACTTTTGTTTTTCTTGTGAATTGAGTGATTTTTTGTTGTATCGCACAATTACAAAAAGGGCAACTTTTATCTGTGTAAGATGATGTTTACGCCAAACGAAAAAGTTGATGTTAATGTGCTTGTTTCTTACTATCTTTGAGAATATATAACCCTAATGACATGGTTTATTCATAAAATTTAATAATAATATGTCAATACACATCTAATCATATCGCATTCGAATTATTATTTTAAAAAAAAAATTCAAATTTATATAGAGGACCAATACTAAGTAGATTCTTTTTTAAATTAAATTATATGACACATTGATAGCGACCGATTATTTTGTTTATCTTGAGAATTTATTTTTGGTTAATGTTTTATAACTTGAGAATTATTTTTGGTTCATGATATATAAAACTTTGATAATCTTTTTTTAATAGATGATAATGCATTCAAAATTCAATAACGCAGCAGGCACCAGCTACATTTCTAACTTTCTTATTCCAATATGTGGAGTACAATATGGTAATTCATATCGTATTTTTTAATTAAATATCTAAAACTAAAATGGAAATCTAAAAACTTAGCCCTTATTAGTCATCGTCTCCACCAATAAGATCAAGTCAGGTGCATATATTCTTTTTCGTTTTAGAGTTTTATAAATTTGTTGTGTTTGTATTAATCAAATAGTTTGAGATAGGAGTGCGAAGCAGTAGCCAAACCCCTAGCTACATAGAAATACATATAACATGTATCATCTGGTCTCTCGGAGACTCTCACGTCTCTTAATTACAAGTTTGTAATTTCTACTTCGTATAACATTATAACTAACAGATGGCAAATACATCACTTCCAAAACTGATGGCATATTGGCATGTGTAACTGACCTATCCGATGGTTGAGACAGTTTCAATGGTCTGTATCCCTAATAGTTCGATTAAAATCAGGGGCACCGCCTTTGTGGTGGAATGGGTGGTGCTGTCTTAGTTGTAGAGTGGACGACTATGTGCAATCTGAGCTTACTGTGTCTCAAAAAATAGAATAATAATTGAGTTGTTCGTATTTTATTATCTTAATTTTTGTTTTGAGATAGTTAATAAATAAAAAATTAATAAGGTTTGACATGTCGCGTGCCTTGTGTATTGAAATAGGAAAGTTTGAAATATAGTTGATGCCTTTTCAAAATTTAACAATTAAGGATAACCAAACGCATAACTTATTACTGAGGACAAAACTCCCAACAACAATTAAAAACACCCATTTTCGACCAAATTTAATATTCTTATAATGCCCCATGCCAAAATATATATCAAGTGAACCATTTACACTTAAAATTTACCTCTTAAGTTTTATGCTCTGGTAAGTATCCGAAGACAAAACCCTAAGCTGATCATAATCTCTCCTACAACTATCCCTAACAAAACTCACCGTTGATTCAGTTAAGTAAACCAACTTAATTAAAGCATGAATTGAAACATTGAGACACGACAAGTTACGCTCTTAGCTCCAAGCAACAAACAAGTCAAATCACAAATCATAGTAAACATAACGAGAAATCGCAAATATGTATAATTGTAATGATATATATATATAATGTTGAGGCAGACTTCGTCCTTTAAACTTAAAAGTCTCCAAGATCTTTACAAACAGCAAACAGTAAGTTATTGTTCGTTCAAGATTGAGACCCGGGAGTTGTTCGACCAAAAACGCTTCAATGATTAAGTCAACTTTAAAAGAGAAATTTCAAGAGTTTAAGTAGCGTTGAACCGAATTATCTTGAAAATTAAATAAGCTCCGCTATTTATAGGAAATCCATGGGAGCCTTTGAGTGTTATGATTGGTTGGTTGAATTTGTAATTAAATAATATATTTAAATATTATTTAATAATCATAATAATTTATCATTATAATAATAATGATAATTAATGTTAATAATAATTATGATAATAATGATAATTAATGTTAATAATAATAATGATAATCAACATTAATATTAATAATGATAATTCATGTTAATAATAATAATTAACATTGATAATAATGATAATTAATATTAATAACAATTGTTTATTATTATGAATATTAATTATTTCTCGGAGAATATCAATATTATGGAGGCGTTAGCCCGTTTTAATAATGTACTCGGCTAGAAATACATTATTTACCATGCGGGTATCTATAAGTCATTAATGTCATTACCAGAGGTAATTTGGGCATTTTGAGAATTATGGGTCATGTGGCCACTCCGCAATTTTCAGGCAATTTTAAGTTCCACAAATAATATTTTTCTCTCTTAAAAAAAAAACTTGATTTTGACTAAACCACATAATGAATCAAAAAGAGATTTTAACTAAACGTGTAATAAGCCAGCCACTATATATCAAAATTAAATAAAATATATAACTATCTCAAATTCTCAATCGTGTTTTAAACTACACACAACATATATAACAAGACATGAATAACATTTTTTGGAGAGTGTTAATAGCAAGCGCAGATAATTATTGAAAATAGTCTGATTGACAATCTTTTTTAATATGTAATATGTTAGTTTTGAAACTTGCCGTTGGATTATGTGTCAATTAAGCGTTAGAAGCTCGATTCACAACAAAAAAGGCCCAAAAGTCCTTTAGGCCTAGGCATGTGTTTCCTGTTATCAAGCTTAAGTTCTGAACTTGAAAGGGCCCGTTCTTTTGCCTTGCATTTTAGGGACATGCTATAACGAGAGCTTATGTTGAGTTTTTCACTAACTAACGGTTAAATTCATCCAATTAGTTCAATTGAATATTGAATTTATAATTAAATTAGATTTAAATTACTCGTCAAATAATTTATATTATTGAGAACAAAGTGAAAGAGAAGGAGAAGAGTGAACCTACAATTTTTATTGGAGTTTGAAATGACCAATGTCAATGAGAAGATACAAGGAGGTTTTTGAGATTCATGATTGATTGGGGTAATCTTTTAATCTAATGTCCCTCTAAATCCGTTGTTCAACTTAAATTATCGAATGAATTAAACTACAAATCTGTTAAAATCATAACCGAACCATTTCAAACTGTTATTTATCCAACGGTTTAGGTTTGATTTTGACCGGATAAAAGTCGAACGATTTGAGAATCCAAACCGGGCTGTTAATGAATATATTAATTTTTAAACCTATTATTAATACAAAATTAAACATAATAAAAGATAAAATAGGTAAATCAAATAAAAAACTAACAGCGATAAAAAAAAAAGTCTGTGATTTATATATCCCATTAGCATTAGCATCAAGATATTTGAAGGATAAAGCTGTGTCCTACAAACTGTTATAAATAAAAATTGTCTTACAGCTTGTCTTATATATATACCTATAGCAATAGCATCAACTAACACCAATAATGAAAAAACATAGCTTTAAAATATTTGTTGTTGTGTTTTATGTGCGTGTGTGTATATATATTAGTTGAAGTTATTTGTTATAGATTGTGTTAATAAAGATCCAACTTTGTATCCTTACTTTTTATATGTATAAATGGTTTCAAACTGTTATCGATCCAAATTAAACTGTTAGCAACGATTTGGATTGAAACGGTTTCATTTCTAATTTTAGAAAATTCAAACCGCATTGAAAAGTTAAGATTTTAACGGTTTGTATTTGGATATTGTCAATATCCATATCGAACTACATTATGCCCACCCCTAATAGCATCTCACTATACTGTATTGGCCTTATGGATTAAATTAATTCAACCATAGATGCGTGAGAAGTTTTTTTCTCTCTCCTTCAAAGACACACCAAAACCCCTTTCACCCTTGCTGATGGCCTCGACTTGAGCTGATGTCGATGGCAACCATTTAGTTTCCTCGCCATTATCTTTCCTTCTCTTATTTTTTTTTCATTCCTTCTATTTCTTCTCCTTTCTTCTTCCCCGAATAAATCTCCCCATCCTCTGGCCTTACTTGGCTATGTCCTTGGAGGAGTGGATGTACTGTGATTAGAGGGTAGGCATGTTTGCTAAGATTGGAGCTCGATTAGAAGGCCTTGGCAACGCTACTATCGGGTGGGTTGTAAGGCTGGAACATATCAAAAAGTTTTGTGTTGTTGTTTTTAGTTTGTCTATCTAGGATTTTATTTCCTAAAAACCAGTAACTCTATAAATATGTTGTGTAACCCCGTATGTGGGAGTAGTTTGTTAGGGAATATTGGCTCTATGATATGGGAAAGTGACTATTGTGAGAAAGTTTTGGCGCAAATCGCCCTTCCTATTATCAGTGTTTCGATATGCCCCTTCCTATTATCAGTGTTTCGATATGCCCCTTCCTATTATCAGTGTTTCGATATGCCAAAATTTTTTGTTTAATTTATGTTGTTGATCTTCTTGTTGTTTTGGTTGTTTGCCAGTAATGTTGATGATATTTGGCCCGAGGAAACTCCACTTTGATTGGAGATTGTCCTCACCAAAATTGTAATTGGTTATATTTTCAATTAATCTATGTTTGTTTTCTGATAAAAAAAAAAAAAAAGGATTAAGATGACACTTATAGGAAAGAGAAATTCCACATGAAGTATTATGATTATTTTTATGGGTGGTGACAAAAATAAGTCCAACCAAAAATTAAGTATATTTTTATTCAAAAATATGCATAGACAGGAAGTATATTTTTATAAAAAAAAAAAATATGCATATAGTGGATCATATGCATTGAATATGGATTTCACTCTATATGAAAGTAAAATTCGAAAATTTTTCACTATTAATTTAAATAGGAAAAATGCACTTAATTAGTAAAACAATATTAAAAATTAAAAATTATATTTTATTATCCCGTAGTTTATCTAAATAATAAAATTACATTTATACTTTAAAATATTTCACTTTATTATTCTATATTTACATATAAAACTATGTGTCACGTTTTTTAATTTTTTTCTTAGATTAAGTGCTGATATGAAATGTATCAATCCTTCATTCCACTATTCTGCAATTCAGGGGTGTGATGAAACCCCCACTCTTTTTTTTTTTTCGTTCATGACTCGGCTCTTTAGCGTCCAGAATGAATTATAAGCCCTTGAGTTATTTATCCTCTAATATCATTGTTGAATGCTTTCCTGAGTTGGCCAGCTCATGTTTGCTCCCAATAATGTCGACCTTCCCTTCCAACCCAGCGACTATTCGATGAATCAACTTAACATCAAACCAAATTTGATAGATGTTTGATTTCACCTCATTCACATCATTTGCGATATGCTGAGTTATTTAGTCGGGGCTTGAAACCCCAGCCTGTAATGCCATTTTTGTTTGGCCTCCTTTCCATCTTCCCCATAAAGAAAAAATCAAAAAACAAACCCACACTTTTACCTTTATATTCACACTTATTTTCTTTAATTTCCAATTTCTTTTTTTAACATAATTATTTGGTGTAAATTAGTAATTATATCTTTCAATTAAATTTTAAAATGGTTTTATTGGTGGAATTTAAACACTCCGTATCACCACTTAATTAGAAAGAAAACATGAAATGTGATGAAAATGTTGGTGTAATTTTTTTAAAAAGTATGTGATAATAAAATAAAATATTTAAAAAAAATATATAATTTTATTATTTGATATAAATTACAGGATAATAAATATAATTTGAGAATTGAGATGATCTTCATTTGACAAGTGTGCCGAGCCCAACAAAACTCGGAGCAAAATATCTATCTCTACATGTTGACCAAAAAGGATTCTCTCTCTCTACTTCTGTACGTCGTCGGCCTTTGTTTTTTCGTCGGAACTGTACGTCGGCTTTAACTCCAACTTTTGTTTCTTCAACGCCGTTATTCATCCAGGCAATCTTTTTTTTATTTTTTGGTCAAGCAGGCATCTTCATGATTGACAAGGAATCTCGGGTTTAATTATCCTTAACGGGACCCGTTTCTCAATTGCCAAAAATTGGAAAGTGGGGCCCTCCTCTACAAGTGTCGGCAATTTACAACTGGCACGTGTATTGTGTGGAGTTTATCGGGAACGGGATTCACAGGTCTACCATGTTTGTTGTTCCAGCTTTTCATCGACCAAAGGTTTTTTGTGCTATAAATTAGCTCAATTTATCTAATATATATATATATATTAATTGAAGTTTTATTATACACGAAAATCAATCGGCCCATGAGGCTCATTAAAATTACGCCAATTCAATATTAAAATATTTCTATTAGTACAAAATTAAAAAAGTAAATTTCACCAAAATATTTTAAATGAAAATATCTTTAAGCAATAATAATATTTCACCAAAATATTTTTAAAAAATCAAGTGTATTATACAAATAATTTTTTTTGATAGAAAGTTTGACGTTGTTAGAGTCGTAAACTTTCATAAATTTTGGGAAAGTTAGGTGACATCTCTCAATTAATGTGTATGTTTTTAATTTTTTTTTATAAGTTTATAAATTGAAATTGGTATCAAAACTCAAGTAGCTTTTGAATTATTATTTTTTTATTTTTATCGTAATTGAAATAGACACGAATTATATCAACTAAAATTTTTTAAGGATAATATATTCATTTTTTTTCACCATAATCCTTTCGAATAAGTCACAATAAGATTAATTTATCACCTTCAAAAAGTAAAAAAAAAAAGTACTTAATTAATTAATAATCGATAAACATGGTAGTCATCAAAAGCTATGCTTATGAGAAATTGCAAACTTTACAAATGATTAGCACAATAAGAGAAAATCCACACATGTTGAGATAGATGGCGATGGGTTTCGACCTGAGATGGGAACCCCCGGATTACGAAATCACACCAAACTTTTTCACTTATTACGATCATCATCCTATATAAACGAATAAAGATATTAAGAGTAATTTAGAAATAATATACCACGACGGGATAAGTAATTTCTACGTAAAATTTCATTTAATAAATTATATATTTTATCTATATTGATGCACGAAATATGTCAACTTAGGGAGCGAATACTGTTCTGCTACATGATATGTGTAGACCTGAAAAGGAATGAAACTGGTCGGTCAGTCAGAGTATAGACACCGGTGTGGTACCAGCCCAAAGGTACTCCGACGCCCAAGTCAGTAGTTGGTCTAAGGTATAGGGTGAATGGTAAAATATGTACTGTAAAAGTAGTTGTGAACAGTAAATGCTTAGTTACTTTTATAAGATAAATGGATCCCTTTTGTATGGGTGTGGTGAATATAATAATTGTATTATCCTGATGTGGGACAAATGTCAATTGATGTGGGACTGACACGTGGAGAGGCTATCTAGACCCGACTAGGGTTTACTCGCATGAGTGGGCCTGGACCCCTTGGGCTTGTGCTAGGCGGTAGTATTGGGCCGTTGGATTGGTCTGGGCCGACGCACCGACCGATAGAGGTTGGGCCTTCAGAGTCGGCTAGTGGCATGGTGTTGGAAGAGGACTGGGCCTCGGGTCGGTCTGGGCCGACATGCTGAGCTAGCAGAGAGCTGAGCCTCCAAGATTGATCTGGATGGATCGTCATTTTGGTGATGGGCTGGGCCTGCAGTCAGTTTGGGCTTCATTGACAGGACCCACCCCCAATCCCCCTGGATTAAGGGCTAAATCCTGCTTTAATCTAACTTACGCATGACACGAAGGTTAAACCGACGTCAAACCCCCATGTGACACATAAGTCGGACAAGGGATTTCCAACCAACCGGTCTAGGCTTCCGGACTTCCCAGAGCGCGTAGACTCTACTGCGGATCGCATGTGTGATGTCTCCGTCTCTTTCGACCAACAGCCCGCACGGCAACAACCTGGAGGGTATCAAAAACACAAAAATACTGTGAGTGGACAAAAGAGAGTATAAGTGTAACACCCCAGGAATTCGAGGAATGTAAAACTGTAAAATAATAAATGAAATGACTTTTTTACCCTTGTGAATAGTATGGTCAAATTGTTGACTTTTTGATTGGTAGGTCAAACGGACGTTGACTGATGATCGTGACATAGTTCGGGACGTCACGAGTCCATAGACAGGTGGCACGTCCAATTCCGAGGATCAGGGAAGAAGTTATGACGTGCGGAAGTTCAAGGGAATTTTCGTAATTCGGACGAAAAGGGAAAAATGTTGACTTTTTTATTGACAACTAGTTTTCACACAATTCGAGGACTGTTAGGTAGGTCTATATGCCCTGAGTCCGTAAACAGGCGGCACGCTGAAAACGGACATCAAACAGATGAGTTACGGGTCTAAAAAGAGATGGGCATTTTGGTAATTTTGTGCAGAAGGGCAAAATAGTAATTTTGCAGGGGATACTATTTGAAAACTGTGGAAACAGGACATGCACCACCGTCCTTGGTTGTTCTGATCAAGCAATTGTTTAACAGTGTTAGTGGCTGGACAGGAGATTAGTTTATTGGTTTTGAGGCAGTGGGTGTGGACTGAAACAAAAACCAGGCAGGGGCACCATTTTGTATTGATTTTGGGTCTGTTTTGCGGGAAACAAATTTCAGTGGGACTGAGGGATTCCCACGAGTGTTGGCTGCACGGTTCAATTAACAAAGAGATAGGGAGTGAGAGAGGATCATTTCTGATAAGGAGAGGCTGAGAACTTGAGAGAAAACAGGGATTGGAGAATTTGGAAATTTGGAGGGAAAAATCGAAAATTTAATTTGCGGGTCGAGAGGAACAAAACCAAGGATTGAAATAGCCTTCTGGGACCATTTGGAGTTCAACCATATCACCCCTGAAGTGAATCGACCATGGTTTGGCCAGGAACCCAAGTTCCATTTTCGAAGGATTTTCAGACCTGAGGACGACGACTTCCAGGTAAGGATTTGTGAAATTGGTTGTGCCTTATTGTTCGTTTAGGTCCTATTAAGCTTCTGTTTAAGCCAATTTGGAAATGGAGTTGAAACCAGTGAGATACGACAGTCGACCCGTTTGGTTGATCACGGGTCGAAGGGTCGATTTAGGGCTTGTTGGGGTTAATTAATGGATGAGAACTTAAATTAAAAGGTTAAGGAAGGTCTTAGGTGGAAAAACGAAGGGATTCGAGTGAGAATTGATGAGGATTTGGTTGAGAATTGATGAGGATTTGGTTGGGTTGAGTCGCAGGTTTGGGGACCCGTTTAACAGGCATTCGGGCAAGGACGATGACACTGTAGCTATAGTGCATGGTGCGTGGCTTTCGCGCGTAGCCACTTTGGGCGGCGCGTGAGGCCTCATCTTCGGTCACGGTCAACTTGAGTTTTCATCCTTTCAGTTTCAGTTTATTGAACATTTTGAGCTAAATTTCGAGTCGATCAGAGATAGTTAAGTTGGTCAAAATAGGGTCTATTGCCTCGGGAAGCGTGTTCGGGCGGCTTTCCCGGGCCGGTTTCAGTCTAGGATTTCATGGTTGAATGTTAAGGACTTGTAGTGACCCTTACGTGTGATTTGGGCATGACAGGAATCGTACAATAGTACCCGGATATACGCGCAGTTTTGCAGTAGGATTGTACTGTGAGTGGGCCCGATTTCATTAAACCCTTGCATGCATAACTATTTTCACTTCTATATATATATATGTGTGAATCAAGCAAAGGTTTCGATTATCTTGAGTTATGGCTATGACACGATTTACGATGTTTGGGCTTGAGACCCGTCTGGTGAAATTTAAGTATTGTTTTGGATTATATATATATATTTATTTATGTATGTGGATGTCGATCTTTGGTACTGCACTGTATGGATCTACCCGTGTGATACTGTCTCCTCCGGATGTGGGTACCCTGGAGTGGTCACGGCGCAATGCTTGCGAGGGGTAATTCTACGGAGGGACCGGACCGTAGGATGACTCAGGAGCAGGATTGCTATGATTGGACGTCTGGGACGTCAGGCATCTGGGATGCCGTACCCAGACTGGGTTCGGGGATTGGACTCGGGATTGAGACCCCGAGTGGCACGCGTAGCCTTGGGACTGTGACCTTATTGGACGCCAGGGACGTCGGACATCTGGGATGTTAGGGTTGGGGTGTATAGTGCAGTGGCTGAGGTTATGTTTATGGTTTTATTATATGGCTTGCGGTATCTTATATGATTTTATGGTTTTAAATACTAATGCATGCATGTTTGGAAAACGGAGGGGTAAAAGTTTATGTTTTTATCCGTGAATTGTTTTATAAACTTTGAGTTTCTGCCCACTCACCCTTAATGTTTTGTTGACCCTTCCAGGCCGTGCTACTGAGGTAGAAGAGGATCCTGAGGCAGAGGCATAGATCTACATTGCGCACCTGAACCTCCTGTTGGGTAGGTTAGCCTGCAGGATAGCTTTGAGTCGTGCTCAGAACTTGTATTTTTGGACATTATCCCTTGTCTGACATTTTTGAATTCGGATTTTATGTATGACTTTATTTTGGATATTTATGCATTTGAACTTTAAAGGTTAAAATTGGTTTGTTTGTTCGGGTGTCAGACGGGAGCAGGGCACGTCCCCTTGTGGTCCCAGGGGGATCGAGGCTGGTCCTGTCAATAAGTTCAAAAACAGTCATCAGAAAACACAATTACAATTATACCCTCAATTTAAAAACCAATGCATGCATATCAAAATCCATGTCATAAAACCATTCTATATTCAAGTTATTCAACCATTTAAGAAAAAACCGAACTCATTTTCCTTTTCTCAAATCCTGGGCCTCAGCCCAAAATCATTAAAATCCGTAACATTCGGGTCATTGCCCAAAACATCGGAAAACCATTATTGAAAACCATCATTGTCAAGTTCTCATCGAGATCCAAAACACAGTTGAAATCCATTTCATTCCATCGAACCTGTTAGATCTATCTGAGTCTTTAAACTCAATCCAGGCCTCAATATAATCCGAGTCTTTAAACTTTCGAGTCTTTAAACTCAATAAGCCTACGGGGGAAATATCAATATCCAAGTCTTTAAACTTCCGAGTCTTTAAACTCAATCCGGGTCTTTAAACTCAATCCGGGCCCGCCCCCGTCATAATCATATCCGGATCTTTAAACCCAATAACCAGATCCAGCAAATCCAATCCAAAACTATTATCCATTTCCGAATCCGCAATCTCATCAGGATCCCGAATCCAAACCCAGAACTCATATCCATAACCGTTTCCAAATCCGAGTCCGAAACTATCATTCCGTAAGCTAGCATCCGGAACGATCATTTTGTAAGCTAGCACCCGGAACGATCATTCCGTAAGCTAGCATCCGGAACGATCATTCAGAACCCAAATTCTGAAATCCACTTTCAAGCTTCAAAATCGAATCCAGAATCGTCATTCCGAAATCCGATTCAGAAACCCGAAATCACGTTCTTTAAAACCACTTTTCTGAACTGGGCTTCAAGCACGAAATCATTTTTCCAAAATCCCTTTTAAACATTTGAAATCAAATCGTATTTCAAATCCCAAATCCCAGTCATCAAAATCACGATATAAAATGAAACCTCGTAAAACGTGCAATTCCATAATATCTCAAAAATTGTGCCAAATCGTAAATCATCAAGATCATAAACCAAAACATAGAATCACGTATAGAAAACATATAAAAACATATATGCATACATCAAGAGTTAGAAAACAAAGTCCACTCACATACCATTTTCGTCGCTACTCCCGGCCAATCCACTATCACTGGCTTTCCCAAACCTATCCAAATCTCATAATGAGGTCACTAACTACTTCATAAAGCTTATACTAAAACCCCGTAATTTTCCCGAATTTTTAACAGTGTCCTAAAACCTTCGGACATCCCGAAAACTATCGAGACGATGTCTGATTGACTCGAAACCAGTCTTGAAATATTCGTTACATCGAATACTTTAAAAGTAGTGTTGGAACCCTCCTCGAATTCTGTGCCAAGTGCCTACACGCGCTCCCAAAGGGGCTGCGCGTGGGCCTCACGTGCCTGCACTGTTCATCTTCAACATCTCGTCGAACCGGGTCCAGACCGGTTTGGTTCAGACTGGTCTAATCGAATAGGCGGTCACGGTTTTCCTTCATTTCTCCATTATTTTCACTTGTGTTTAACCTATTAGCTTCGTCCCATTTAGCCTAATCAATTTAACTAATTAAAACACGATTTAAAGGCCTGAGTATTACCTGTTCGAGTCCTCATTCAAAACCTGCTTGTTCGTCCATGTCTTTGACCAGTACAGACCGTCTCTGGTCACTGTCTCGAGCTCGATCGATTCCTAAAAAAGTCCTGAACAGCATCCCATTCATTAATTTGATCAACAACCACTGCGGCAAGAAGTGCCATTTTTAAATTTCACGGTCTTACCTCGTTGGGTTCACGGTCACCGTCCATGGTGAGCCGTCCTTCTAGTTTCCTCAAGCACGTCTCACCTTTCTGATTACTATCTAATCAATTAGAACCAGTCTTAGTGACCTAAACTAAAAATTTATTTTGAATTGTAAAAACAGAGCTTACTGTCCCCAGCTCCTTTCGACCACCACCGTACACGGCTGCTCATCGCGTTATCACCATCACAATCCTCATCGTCTATCCTTTCATTTTTATCCTCACCATCTCTGTATCTCTGTTTTCCAACCGTGCATGAATTGCACTTTGTTTTAAAAGACAAAGTCATGAGGCAGCAGAGAGGTTCCACACACCTCTAGATTGGGCCAGGTGTCCCAATCTCTGTAGGTTCACTTCCCCAAGGCAGCCAACTGTCCATGTATAGCTGGGCATAGATCCCAAGACAAGAAAAATGACCATTTTACCCTTATTCCACAAATTACCATTTTACCCCCAACGGTTTTAGACCAAAATTCGAGTCTATTGACGTTCGATGACAGCGTACCGCCTGTCGTTGTACTCAGGAAATTGAAACCTTCCTAACGGTCCTCGAATTACGTGAAAAGTCTATGTTGTTTGAAAAGTCAACAATTGCCCCTTTTAACTAAATCACCGAATTGCCCTTGAACTTCCGAACATCATAACTTCCTCCTCGGATGTCGGAATCGGACGTGCCACCTGTCTATGAACTCGTGAAGTCCAAAACTACATCACGGTCATCGATCAAAGTCCATTTGACCGTTCGAATAAAAAGTCAACATTTTTGCTCATTTAGGGGCAAAATCGTCATTTCGCACAGTCTGTGTCGCATGTCAGTCGGGTGGACGGTTGGACTTCACGACCGTTGGTTGTCAGCGGGTAATTCGTGGGCACGCGTGGCCCGTGAAGGATATCTGGCAGTGGTAATAAATGTCACGCGGAATGACGCGACACTTCGACTACCGACCTGTGCCTATAAATAGTGGGCTAAAAAATATTTTTAACCCTTTTCACTTTCCCGCATTTTTGTTTGTGCGTTCTTTGTCTGTGTTGAGGCGATTTTCGGTGAGCATTCCCGAGAATGTTCACGGTGGTACGAATTCCGACGAGGACAGAACGTCTGTGAACCATCAGGTATGACCTCCGACCCTCCTTACTTTTGACTTGGCTTTCATATTTTCCTTTGTTTCTGGTGGATGAACTGTGGATGAACTGGGATTCGGACACGAGTTCAATCTTGGTAAAATGATGGTCGGTGTCTAATAGGTGTTTGTTTTTTACTCCCTGTTCGCAGTGTTGCGATGTCTGACAGAGATAGCCAATCCAATGAAGTACGGGACTATAATGAGGGGGAGCAATAGAGCTATTCGATAGATGCGGGCACTTCGGTGGAGGACACACCGACGAGGCGAGAGGCCAAGAAACCCGCTAGAGGGGACCAGACCGGAGTGTCGGCGTCCACTCGGTCTAGGGTTGAGAAGACTCAGACCAGTAGGAAAGGGTCCGCCAGCGCGAGCACAGCTCAGACTGCTGAGGCTTCGACCGAGGAGGCTATCGACACAGTGGTGTGGTCAATAGATCAATACGAGAGCATGGGGGGTGCTAGAGGACGTGGAGCTGAGGGTGGTCGGTCCCACTGAGCTGCCAAGCGAGGCTCTAGAAGGATGGGCGATGTTCTACACCGAGCTGTACCGCCATGGCTTTCGACTGCCACTGCATCCATGGCTGAGGAAAATGGTCTGAGGGCTGTGCGTAGCCCTCAGTCAGCTGAACCCGAATGTCTGGATCATTCTGGTCAGCTTGTACGCTGCCTTCTCCAGAGCTGGGGAAAAACCACCGACCTACGCCCAGGTCGTCCACCTATATGAGTTCGCGCATTAGCAGCAGAGCACAGGTTGGGTGCATGCTTGGTGCAAAGACAAGATGACTCGGGGGGAGTTTATCTATGATATACCGTCCTCCTAGAAGGAGTACAAGAATAAGTTTATCTACGTCGGGGGGAACTGGGGAGGACAAGGCATCCCGTCGTCATTCCAGGATTTGGGCGTCGAGGGTCGGTCTATGATATACTGTAGTTTAAATGTGATTTTGTTTGTAGGTCGGAGCGAAAGTTTCTGACTGTCGTGTATGTTTTGCAGGTACCCTTCCCGAGGTGATCCTTACCGACGAGGAAAGGAAGTCCTGTGAGCGGGTCAGGAAGATGTGTACTGCTCCGTGGCGGCATCGAGACGTGCTTCGGGTACCCCGATTGTCGCATGAGGTCAGTTTGATCCCCAGTCTTGGTAAGTGACGCTGTCGTCAAGCCTTATTTGATTTTTTTTTTGTTTGCTCTTGTGCTGACATTTGGTGTTCAGTGCAAGTCGTTCCCAAAGACGTCAAGAAGCAGATTGACCGAGCGGCTGAGGAGGCAAAAGTAGAGCAAAAAATGTCTGGGTCGGAGGAGCAAAGGAAAGTATTCGGGTCGACCAGCTCTACCCATAAGAGGAAACAGGCCCCGGATGCTAGCTCGGGAGCCTAGAGGCTGCCCAATTTCAATCCACGGGCGGCCAAAAGGCTTAGTCGACTGATCAGTGAGGACGGGGGGAAGAAAAGAAGGAAGAGCCAGCTGAAGGGGTCCTAGTCCATGTCGGAGGCTGTCCCTGCTGCACCGACCTCAAATCCCCCGCATACCGAGCCATCAGTGATTACTCCAGTGATCGACCTGGAGGGAGTTCGGGAGGATCCTTAGCCGGTGGTCAGATTTGACTCCCCGGTCAGCATTGTGGTCACCGAGAGTGAGGTCAAACGGTAGAGGCAGGTCTGGAACTCGCTCGCCAAGACTGCTGAAGAAGTGAGGGCCCGAGCTGTCATTCCTGATCCGACCAAGATGGCCTTCCCTGAGCCGCTATTCATGATAGGACCCGTCCCAACTGGACTTGATAACCGTGCTCGGTCCTGCTCTCGTCTGACAAATCAACTGAAGTCCTGAAACTACCCCTCAGCACCTGTCAGACAAGGGATAACTGCATTGATTTCTGCTCATTCCTCCGCCTCTCGATCAGCCCCGAATGTCGTGCCACGGCCTGGAGAGTCATCAAAACAGAAAAGGTGTGAGTGGACAAAAATAATATCATTTGAAAACACATTTCAAAATACATTATTTACCCTCCAGTTTATCAAACCATGCATGCATAGGGTCAAACACATGAATCACCGGATTTCAAGCCAAAACATTTAAAACAAAACCATTTTATCATAACATAAAACCCATAACTCGGGGAATTACACATCCGAGGTTCCTTTGGGAATTACACATCCAGATCTGCTAGGAATTACACATCCAGCCTCACCAGGAATTACACATCCGGTCCCTCCGGAAATTACGCATTCGGAGCACTTCGGGAATTACACATCCGAAGTCTACCCAGGAATTACACATTTGGGGGCACTGAACATAAATCCAATCAAAATCTTTATTTCAAAATTATCTTTAAAACCAAGTCAAAACCATTTATAACATGGTCTCAAGCCGGAAATCTCATTTCACGTAAATCCGTAAAATCATATCCATAAATCATTAAATATTCCATAAAATCATCATTAACTCACAATCCAAGTTAAAATATCATTTTAAAATCCCGGGCCTAGCCCAAAACATCATTTGCACATTTCTCGTAAAACGTGCCCAAAACACTGATTAAAATAATCATTATATCCATAAATAACCATATCAAATCATCAAGCAATCATTGCAAATCAAATCATGCAATAAATCATGTAAAACATTTAACTATGCATGCATCATAATTTAGAAAACAAACGTCCACTCACACACCGTCCAAACCGCCCGTTTTTGCGCTGCACGCCTTTTAGTAATTTCCGACATTTTTCAGGAATCATGAATCTTGTCCAAAATCAACATTAAGGACCACTAATGACTCAATGAATATCATATTAATTTCCCATAATTTTATGAGAATCAAATACGAATTAAAAACGTAACATAAGCGTTCGGACCCTAGAAACAATAGCGAAACGGTGTCCGATTGACTAGAAACCAACGCAAAAATGTTCGTTACATTGCATAGAACAAAATTCGTGCCCACACGCCCTCACGCGCTTGACACTGTTCCTGATACAGTCTCCTTCCTCGCCCGTTTCTATGTTAAACGGGTCGTTCAGCCCGTATGTTGACCCGGTTCAATCCCTGCCAATTTCAACTTGAATTCCTCAATTGATCCATCACATAACATCGTAATCACCTTAATTATGGGTCTGTTCCATCAATTTCGATCTTAATTACTTGAAAACCAATTCAACTTCATTCAAATTTTCGAAAGATGTTCATTATCCAAGTTCATCAAATATTCATCGATTCTTTCAATTAATTAGTCAGGGAGCATCGCAGACTCATTTTAAAGATGATTTTGAAATCAATTTTGAGATCCTTTACCCTCAATTACCTGAACTCAACCTCGAATTTTCGAGGGGTTGAGGACCTCCGTTCATGGTCGATACGACCCCGTTGCCCTTCATTTCTGATTGGGTTCAACTCGCCTCAATCCCAGAAAGGTGAATTCAAGGTCAATTACAACATTTTGGTCCCTGGTTTCAAATTCGAAACTTAATCAATTCGAATTTCATGGGTTTTGGGTTTCAGTTTTTCTTCCTCTCACTCCCACGTCTTTTCCTTTCTATCTCAGGCTCTTAAGTATCTCACTTGCATCAATTCACTCCATCCCTCTCGTTCTCCCTCTCAAAGTCTCTCAATTTTGGGATTTGAATCGATCCTTTCCGCCCCTGTTTTTCTCTTCAATCTTCAATTGCACAACACACACACACCCACAGTTACTAATCCAATCTTTACAAGTGACATGTGTCACGTAACAACATAGCTGAGTCATTGGTGGGTGATTCATCAAAACCCACAAAAGAACAATTTTAACCCCATAAGAGACAATTGACCAAAATGCCCTTGGGCTTCGAATTACGAAAATGCCCCTAACCTTCTTAGACCCATAACTTTCACATCCAACCTCCGATTGATGCATGCTGCTTGTCTACGGACTCAGCGTCTGGAGACCTATCCAAAGGTCCTTACAAAAAGTCCAAAAAGTGTCCCGAATAAAAAGTTAACTTTCGGCCCCCATAACCAAGCGTAAAATCGTCATTTCTTTCCAATTTTTCCTTTTTTAAATTTCTAGAGGAAGTCACAAATCACCTTTCGAGGGGTGTCATTTCCATCGCAGACGTTGCCGACTGGCTCCCTGCCCCTAGACTTGTCCCTTCAGCAGGAGGTGTGCCCGAGGGGGATCGAGCATCCTCGGTCGATCCCACCGCTGTAACGACCCGTCCAGGAAGACGATATTAACTTAGTAGTTAATGACGGATTAGCGAAGATAATCGGTGATTAGTTGGATACGTTTGGACGGGTGGCGTAGAATGACGATTTTGCCCATAGAATGGGTAAAATGTTGACTTTTAGTTCGGGAGGTCAAATGGATTTTGACCGATGACCTTGGCGTAGTTCGGGACGTCACGAGTTCATAGACAGGTGGAACGTCTGATTCCGACATCCGAGGAGGAAGTTATGACGTTCGGAAGGTCTAGGGCATTTTCGTAATTAAGTAAAAAAGGTGGAAATTGTTGCCTTTTTGCACGACAAGTATTCTTCATGCAAACTGAGGACCGTTAGGTAGGTCTCCACGTCCTGAGTACAACGACAGGCGGCACGCCTTCATCGGACATCCGACGAGTAAGTTATGGCTCTACATAGGTGAGGGGTAAAATGGTAATTTGGACATTTCAGGGGCATTTTAGTCATTTTGCACCTAGGGACTATTAACCAATCAGATGAGGCCATTTGGGGATTTGGGATTGGATATTTTGGCTGTGTCCATATGTAATGACCCGTCCCGAATATCGGGAGTGATTAATTAATTAATTATGAATTAGAATGACTAATCGGGGATTAGTTGAGTGAAATTGGGCGAAACGTGCAAAATGACCGTTTTGCCCCTAGCGTGGGCAAAATGTTGACTTTTAGTTCGGGCGGTCAAATGGACTTTGACCGATGACTGTGACGTAGTTCGGGATGTCACGAGTTCATAGACAGGTGGCACGTTCAATTCCGACATTCGTAGAGAAAGTTATGATGTTCGGAAGTTGAGGGGTATTTTGGTAATTTGGCATATTAGGGGCCAAATGTTGACTTTTTGATCGAGAGGTCCGATGGGCGAGGGCCAAGGACCGTTACGTAGGTCTCGTCGATACGAATCCAACGACAGGCGGCATGCCGAAATCGGAGATTCGACGACGAAGTTATGGTCACGGAATCAGGCTCGATTAACCGACCGAACCGGGATTAAAATAATATTTTAATGTGAACAGTACCCGGTGACTGTGCACATCCGGATGAGTGACAAGTGTCACCCATCCCTTGTTTCCAGCTCCATGTTTCCCTCCCAACACCATCATCACCCCTAATCATCATGTTCTCCACCATTTTCCTTTATTTTCTTTGAAATTTCTTCAAACCGTGCACATTTTGGGGAGGGATTGAACTGGGAGAATTGGCTCCCTTTCTCTGCCGTTTTTGTGAGAAAAATGAGAGTTGGAATGACTGGACTAACAAGGGAAACACGAGGGGTTGTGAGTGTGAGGAATTCTGGGTTTCGAATTTTAGAAATTTTGGGGGGAAAATTCAATTGTTGCGAATTGAGCCGTGAGGAGTGGAATTGAAGCTCGAGTTAGCTTCCTGAGATCAGTACGAGTCGATCCACATCAAAAACACGAAGAATTGGCAACGTTTTGGCTCTGAAAACACTTGGTGACAGAGGAGGAAATTCGAGATTGAGTCGAGGAATTGGAGGCTTCGATGGATGAAATTGAGCTGGGGATTACGTTCCTGAGGATCCCACGATGCTTCTGGTAGGATCAATTGAAAGAAAACGGTTGTGATTGGCTGAACTCCATGGTTGCACAGTGTACGGATGTTCGAGTTGAGTCGTGAAGATTGAGCAATGGATTGATGCAATTGAGTTGGGGGAAAGGTTTTACTGAGTCCATGGAAGCTTTTGGTTGAATCAATTTAGGGAAATCGTGTGGAATTGAGGGAGTTCGAATGATGAACAGTGGCCGGAGGCCCTTCGATTGTTCATCCTTGATCGTGAGGATTGAGGTAATGTTTCAAGTAATTGATGTTACAGAACCCTAATTGAACTTATAACGAAACTAACTGAATGCTCAATTGATGAAAACAGTGTGGAATTGACTGAAAACCAGCCGGGTCTGATCGCGGGTTAAACGACCCGTTTACCAGACAAACGGGCATGAACGATGACACTGTAGCTGGCGCGTGGATTTCACGCGCAGCCACTCACGGCGGCGCTTGAGGGCGCGTCTGGCCTAGTCTCAAGGTGAGGTCAACATGACTTTTGATCCTCTCAGTGTAACGAACATTTTGATGTTGATTTCGGGGAAATCGGATATTATTTCGATAATGTTCCGCGTATCCGAAGTTTTGTTTTACGTTTAAAATACGTATTTAAATTCCGGAAAAATTGGGGAAAATTATACGAAGTATTTTGAGATGTTAGTAACCCTCTTTAATGATTTTGGACAGGAGTTATGATTTCCAGAATTTACGGAAAAACGTGCAGCTCGGAAACGAACCGTTTTGAACGGTGTGTGTGAGTGGACTTTTGGTTTTCTACCTGTGATGCATGCATATGTGGTTTAAAATGCTTATTTATATGATTTTCTATGATTTGACATGATTGATGCTTTGATTCGGTGATTTCTCGATTTTCTCGGTTTTATGATTATTATATTATTATATTCTGGCACGCTTTTCGAGAAATCATGAAATTGGTTAAAAATGATATTGTGGGCGTGAGAACCCAAGTAAATAATGATTTTGACTCGGATTTGGAGTTACATGTGAATTTGATGATTTTTGGTATTTTCTTGATTTTTGTGATTATTTTAATCAGTCTTTCGGGCACATTTTACGAGGAACGTGTAAATGATGTTTTGGGCTAGGCCCGGATTGAAAATGATATTTGGACTCGGATTATGAGTCAATGATTGTTTTTATGGATTTACGTGTTCGTGGCAACTCAGGTTTACGGTTGCACGGATTTACGTGAAATTGATATTTTGGGGTTGGGACCCAATGGGATTGTGTTTCTGATTGGATTCGCATTTTCCATGTGATTATATGATGATCTTGATGATTTCAGATTTATAAAGTAAATCGGGACTTTGGTTAATTTAGGGCTGAGACCCTGTGTCGATATGTGATTAGATTTTTACGCAACTGTTTTTCACTGGTTTTTGTGATGATAATATGTTGCAGATATTTAGGGCTTTCGGGAGAAAATATGTTTTTCCCCGGAGTGCACCCTGGAGATAACGCTCGCCTTCGGGATGGAAGTGTTTACCCCGAAGAGGTCACGTAGCACGATCTTTGTCTTGCAGCCCAGGGGAGGCTTGACTCAGATCAGATGTGCTGGATTATATGGATCGGTAAGTGATGTGTTCACGAAATCCGGATCGTCGGCTGGTGAGGTTTTTCCCAGCGACGGATTGCTGACTGATGATGTGTTCACAGCAGCAGATGCTCGGATTTTGAGCGGTCCTTGAGCCTATTGATATGCACGCGTTGCAGGGATAAACGTGACTCTAAGCAACAGGATATGGAAATAAGTCCCGTGGATTATGGAAAATGATTTTGAGGAAACCGTGGTTTAGCGGTTAAAATGATTTAAAGAAATTGTGAACGTTTTGAGATGTTAAACTGATTTGGTGAACATGAGTTTGTGTGGACCATGGGAAAATATGTTTTGATTTTATCGGTCCACTGTTCATACTTGAATGATTTCATACTATTACTCATGTTTTACGATATGCATGCAAGTTTGTGAAAACTGGAGGGTAAGAATGTATTTTGATAAATGTTTTTATAAGAGGTCATTTTTGTCCACTCACACCTTTTCTGTTTTGTTAACCCTTCAGGTCGTGGCGCGTTGATCGAGGCTATTCTAGAGGTGGAGGTATGTGCGGGCACAGGCGCAAAAATTCCCTTGTCTGGCAGGTATTGAAGGGTAGTTTCGGACTTTCAGTTGACTTGTCAGACGGGAGCAGGACCGTGTGCGGTTTTTAACATCCAGTTGGGACGGGTCCTGTCAAATTGGTATCAGAGCACTAGGTTGCTGATGCTGTTGCCATGCCATACCTCCGGAACGTGAGCCTCGTGCGCGACCTGGTAGTGAGATGGGTATATTAGGGTATTTGAGACCTTGTGATTAATCTCGGAATGTAATTGACCTTGTTTTGTGGGTCGGATATTAATTTGTGTAACTACGGCTTACTAATTGTCGAATCGGTATTCTTGTGGGTCCTAGGATTTGTTGGATCCAGAGGCTTGGAAGGTAGCACAATTGGGTAGGTTGGACCCAGGATGAGATTATTCTCAGTAATTCCTTGTGCGAAATGTGAGTTCCCAACGTTTAGAGTGTGTTGGGGTATTCCTAGGTTTGGAATGTGGTATTGATGTGGTTCACCAGCGGTAATCTGCTGGGTGACCGGGTATGCCAGGGATGGCGTGGATGAATGAGTCAAGAATTCGGTTAGGACTCGAGATGAGTCATGGTAATATCTTAAGTCTCAGGAGCTGTCGGGTTTTGAGGGACCCTAGGTAGTAATCGCGGAACCAAAGGTGGGATGTTTGGTTCGGAAATGTGTGCTGGCGGGTGGTTTGACTCTTAAGGATTTTTCGAAGTCGAGACCGAGTGACGATTGTGTCAGGTCAAGTCATGTCAGCTTTAGTGGTGGAACTGCAATCCACAGTCGGGGTTGGTACTTGTCGAAGGAATCCCAGAGTGGGGATACAGGGTAGTCGTACGAGTACTTGATTCCATTGGATGTGGAGTCTCGATAGTGATGTCGTGGACTTTGGGCATTGTGGCGATCTAGGATCGTGATGTTCACGGTCGGCTGACGTCGTAATGGATCTGGGTCGTGATTTCGATGATCCAGATTGGGTGAGAGTTTATCACTCTTACGTCGGTATGTGAGTCATAAATGACGGGACTGAACTTCTTTTCGAAGTGGAGCCCCTTATGGTATGTTACTCGAGCGAGTAGGGTTCAGACGGGGTTGAATTTGTTCAGCCTTAGAGTTGTGGCTGTTGGGATTGGCTTCCTTGTGAAGTCCATCGGAAGTAATGTGTTACTCGCTTGAACTGGTAACCGATAGGTTCGGTTTTGGTGTGTCCGAGTGGACGTGAACCAGATTTCGGGTTTTGGAATCGAATTTCTGGGTGACGATTCAGGATTCGATTCAGGAACTTGAAAGTGGAATACTGGATTTGGGTGCGGAATGATTATTCCAAATGCTAGCTTACGGAATAATGATTTCGGATTCGGATTTGGACATGAATTAAAAACTGTGATGTATGGATTTGGATTCGGGATTTCTTACGAAATTGCGGATTCGGATTGGGTATTGAACCGAGCTGATTGGTGGAGTTTCGATTTGTCTCTTGCTGGTTTGGGCAAATGGACTCCATTATTGGAACGTGTTTGGCTATGACCTAGGTGGTTGTGGTCTGGTCTAGGAATAGATGTATGTACCTTGTACATGGTTTGGGGTACGATATTTTGCAGACTTGTGGTAGCCGGGGTTGATATGAATCCCGGGAGAACTAGGCGTTCTTCCCTGTGGACACGTTGATGAGTGTTGTCATTTGGCGAGGTGTTTTTGGGTAGCAAAGGACAAGGATTGTCGATGTTAGCAAAACCCTCAGGCTTTTTACTTTTGCCTTACCTGGTTTGGGATCGACCATATAGGTCTATGGGTCGAGTACTGGGGTCCAGCTGTAGGATCTTGCTTGGTGTACGATGTACGGTATCGTATGGACGAGGGTACTTGATACCTAGTGACGGTACATGGGATGTACCAGTGTTGTGTCGATAAACGTGTTGGTGTTTGGCTTAGTCCCAATACCATTGGTTTTGGTTGTGAACATGAACTGGACTTTGAACACGATGCACTGGGCAGAGTAATTCTGACGATTACAGTGATTGTTTGAGCAGGTGCTCTTAGCCAAGGTTGGCAAGTATAACTCTAGTGTTGAGTTGCGTGATTACTGCTAGGCTTGCGTTCAACGTGTTCCAGATACACCGTCTGATTGAGTGTGATGACGGTATGCGTATACTCAGGATGAGTGAGTTGATGGTTGGTGTGACCGCAAGTTGCTTTGCGGCGAGATGTTACCTTGTCGTGACCTTACCAGCATCTGGGATCGCTGAGGGGGGTGACAGTTGTGGTAACTGCTGTAGGTATTTGTCGCAGGATTGAGTTTGCCCTGCGAGGGGAGATCATGTTGATGATCTTATGCTACATTGACGGACGTTGTAGTATGATGTGTTGTCACTGATTTGTTACTGGTTGGCGCTTTGCTAGAGTGGTAAAGCTTAGTAGTGACAGTTTGGCTTGTGGTGTCGGCTTGGACTGACTAGTGAGTTTTGGTGACTCTCTATGAGAGCGAAGATCAGGGCACATTAGTGAGTATGTGGGGCTGTCAAGCTGAAGAAGTCAGCTTAACGGTGACATCGCCAATTTCTGGTAATCAATTTCATTCGAGGTAGTCGAGTGTAGTCAGTACGACGTGCATCTGTGATGTGACGTCTGAGTGCAGACGAGTTCGGTGTTGGCTAGTGGGTGTACAGGTGTACACGTGTTGTGTGGCCATTTGTTCTCCACGAGGTAGTTGTGGAATACGAGTAGTTGGAATTTCGGGGACGAAATTCTTTAAGGAGGGAAGGTTGTAATGACCCGTCCCGAATATCGGGAGTGATTAATTAATTAATTATGAATTAGAATGACTAATCGGGGATTAGTTGAGTGAAATTGGACGAAACGTGCAAAATGACCGTTTTGCCCCTAGCGTGGGCAAAATGTTGACTTTTAGTTCGGGCGGTCAAATGGACTTTGACCGATGACTGTGACGTAGTTCGGGATGTCACGAGTTCATAGACAGGTGGCACGTTCAATTCCGACATTCGTAGAGAAAGTTATGATGTTCGGAAGTTGAGGGGTATTTTGGTAATTTGGCATATTAGGGGCCAAATGTTGACTTTTTGATCGGGAGGTTCGATGGGCGAGGGCCAAGGACCGTTACGTAGGTCTCGTCGATACGAATCCAACGACAGGCAGCATACCGAAATCGAAGATTCGACGACGAAGTTATGGTCACGGAATCAGGCTCGATTAACCGAACGAACCGGGATTAAAATAATATTTTAATGTGAACAGTACCTGGTGACTGTGCACATCCGGATGAGTGACAAGTGTCACCCATCCCTTGTTTCCAGCTCCATATTTCCCTCCCAACACCATCATCACCCCTAATCATCATGTTCTCCACCATTTTCCTTTATTTTCTTTGAAATTTCTTCAAACCGTGCACATTTTGGGGAGGGATTGAACTGGGAGAATTGGCTCCCTTTCTCTGCCATTTTTGTGAGAAAAATGAGAGTTGGAATGACTGGACTAACAAGGGAAACACGAGGGGTTGTGAGTGTGAGGAATTCTGGGTTTCGAATTTTAGAAATTTTGGGGGGAAAATTCAATTGTTGCGAATTGAGCCGTGAGGAGTGGAATTGAAGCTCGAGTTAGCTTCCTGAGATCAGTACGAGTCGATCCACATCAAAAACACGAAGAATTGGCAACGTTTTGGCTCTGAACACACTTGGTGACAGAGGAGGAAATTCGAGATTGAGTCGAGGAATTGGAGGCTTCGATGGATGAAATTGAGCTGGGGATTTTGTTCCTGAGGATCCCACGATGCTTCTAGAAGGATCAATTGAAAGAAAATGGTTGTGATTGGCTGAACTCCATGGTTGCACAGTGTACGGATGTTCGAGTTGAGTCGTGAAGATTGAGCAATGGATTGATGCAATTGAGTTGGGGGAAAGGTTTTACTGAGTCCATGGAAGCTTTTGGTTGAATCAATTTAGGGAAATCGTGTGGAATTGAGGGAGTTCGAATGATGAACAGTGGCCGGAGGCCCTTCGATTGTTCATCCTTGATCGTGAGGATTGAGGTAATGTTTCAAGTAATTGATGTTACAGAACCCTAATTGAACTTATAACGAAACTAACTGAATGCTCAATTGATGAAAACAGTGTGGAATTGACTGAAAACCAGCCGGGTCTGATCGCGGGTTAAACGACCCGTTTACCAGACAAACGGGCATGAACGATGACATTGTAGCTGGCGCGTGGATTTCACGCGCAGCCACTCACGGCGGCGCGTGAGGGCGCGTCCGGCCTAGTCTCAAGGTGAGGTCAACATGACTTTTGATCCTCTCAGTGTAACGAACATTTTGACGTTGATTTCGGGGAAATCGGATATTATTTCGATAATGTTCCGCGTATCCGAAGTTTTGTTTTACGTTTAAAATACGTATTTAAATTCCAGAAAAATTGGGGAAAATTATACGAAGTATTTTGAGATGTTAGTAACCCTCTTTAATGATTTTGGACAGGAGTTGTGATTTCCAGAATTTACGGAAAAACGTGCAGCTCGGAAACGAACCGTTTTGAACGGTGTCTGTGAGTGGACTTTTGGTTTTCTACCTGTGATGCATGCATATGTGGTTTAAAATGCTTATTTATATGATTTTCTATGATTTGACATGATTGATGCTTTGATTCGGTGATTTCTCGATTTTCTCGATTTTATGATTATTATATTATTATATTCTGGCACGCTTTTCGAGAAATCATGAAATTGGTTAAAAATGATATTGTGGGCGTGAAAACCCAAGTAAATAATGATTTTGACTCGGATTTGGAGTTACATGTGAATTTGATGATTTTTGGTATTTTCGTGATTTTTGTGATTATTTTAATCAGTCTTTCGGGCACGTTTTACGAGGAACGTGCAAATGATGTTTTGGGCTAGGCCCGGATTGAAAATGATATTTGGACTCGGATTATGAGTCAATGATTATTTTTATGGATTTACGTGTTCGTGGCAACTCAGGTTTACGGTTGCTCGGATTTACGTGAAATTGATATTTTGGGGTTGGGACCCAATGGGATTGTGTTTCTGATTGGATTCGCATTTTCCATGTGATTATATGATGATCTTGATGATTTCAGATTTATAAAGTAAATCGGGACTTTGGTTAATTTAGGGCTGAGACCCTGTGTCGATATGTGATTAGATTTTTACGCAACTGTTTTTCACTGGTTTTTGTGATGATAATATGTTGCGGATATTTAGGGCTTTCGGGAGAAAATATGTTTTTCCCCGGAGTGCACCCTGGAGATAACGCTCGCCTTCGGGATGGAAGTGTTTACCCCGAAGAGGTCACGTAGCACGATCTTTGTCTTGCAGCCCAGGGGAGGCTTGACTCAGATCAGATGTGCTGGATTATATGGATCGGTAAGTGATGTGTTCACGAGATCCGGATCGTCGGCTGGTGAGGTTTTTCCCAGCGACGGATTGCTGACTGATGATGTGTTCACAGCAGCGGATGCTCGGATTTTGAGCGGTCCTTGAGCCTATTGATATGCACGTGTTGCAGGGATAAACGTGACTCTAAGCAACAGGATATGGAAATAAGTCCCGTGGATTATGGAAAATGATTTTGAGGAAACCGTGGTTTAGCGGTTAAAATGATTTAAAGAAATTGTGAACGTTTTGAGATGTTAAACTGATTTGGTGAACATGAGTTTGTGTGGACCATGGGAAAATATGTTTTGATTTTATCGGTCCACTGTTCATACTTGAATGATTTCATACTATTACTCATGTTTTACGATATGCATGCAAGTTTGTGAAAACTGGAGGGTAAGAATGTATTTTGATAAATGTTTTTATAAGAGGTCATTTTTGTCCACTCACACCTTTTCTGTTTTGTTAACCCTTCAGGTCGTGGCGCGTTGATCGAGGCTATTCTAGAGGTGGAGGTATGTGCGGGCACAGGCGCAAAAATTCCCTTGTCTGGCAGGTATTGAAGGGTAGTTTCGGACTTTCAGTTGACTTGTCAGACGGGAGCAGGACCGTGTACGGTTTTTAACGTCCAGTTGGGACGGGTCCTGTCACCATAGGATGATGGACACCTGTAGGTTTCCTAGAGGATTCTACACGGTTCACACAATTTTAAATGGTTTGTGTAACCATTCAAAGTAATAAAACAGGGACTGAAGCTAAGAAAACCAGTAATCGATTTCCAGAGAGTGTGTGAGAGTTGAGTGCTCTGGGTTTGGGAGAGTAGGTGCAGGTGTTTGAGTGTTTCATTTGAGTGTGATTCAGAGATTTGGAAGGTCGAGTGACGGTGTTAAGGGAGGAAAAACCAGAGGACAGAACAGGGGACATTGTGCACGGCTGTGCACCCCAGTCGAATAAACCATCGAAATTGGACGTGTGGTGGTGTTCAGCAACCTGTGAGGAGTCTTTTAGACTCAGTGGTGCACGGCGGAGCTCACGGTGGTGGTCAGGGAGCAGGTAAATTTCTCGACCCCCTCTGTTTTCCAGTTTTGTTTCAAAACTAAAGTCGTGGAGTTTAGTGATTTCTTGATGCATTTTATTAGTCCTAATCGCTCTAGGAAGGTGTTAATGACCTTAGGGATAGAACCAGAACCTTTTCAGTCGAACAAACCATCGAAATTGGATGTGTGGTGGTGTTCATCAACCTGTGAGGAGTCTTTTAGACTCAGTGGTGCACGGCGGAGCTCACAGTGGTGGTCAGAGAGCAGGTAAATTTCTCGACCCCCTCTGTTTTCTCTGTTTTCCAGTTTTGTTTCAAAACTAAAGTCGTGGAGTTTGGTGATTTGTTGATGCATTTTATTAGTCCTAATCGCTCTAGGAAGGTGTTAATGACCTTAGGGATCGAACCAGAACCTTGTGGTGGCCACGGGTGGCCGGAGACAGGCCCTGGTATTTTCTGGGTTTTTCTTCGATTTGGGAGTTGACGAACAGGCCGTTAATTCGTGTTTGAGTTAGTAGAATAGGTTGGTTAAAGTGAGACGATGCTAATGGTGAACAACGGGTTGAAAATGAACTGGATTCGAGGGAGAACCAGCCTCGTCGGCTTGGTTCAACCAGATCGGTCTGGACTGGTCTGAACTGGATTGGCTGGAGGTTGAAGATGAACAGTGCCTGGGCGTGTGGCTCCCACGCGTAGCCAAGCCACTTTGGGCGGCGCGCGAGGGCGCGTGGGACCCCTTTTGGGGAAGGTTCCAACACGACTTTTAAAGTATTCGATGTAACGAACATTTTGGCGCTGGTTTCGAGTCAATCGGACATCGTCACGATATGTTTCTTGATGTCCGAAGGTTTTAGGGCTCGGTTAAAGGAACCTATGTTCGGTTTTTCTTACCTGGTTTGCTTAACCGGAATATTGAATGGTTTTTATGACATGAATTTGATATGCATGCATTGGTTTTTGAAATGGAGGGTATAACTGTAATTGTTTTATTGAACTATTTTTAAACTTATTCTTTATTTTTGTCCACTCACAGTCTTTTCGTGTTTTCGATACCCTCTAGGTTGTTGCGGCATGGGCTGTTGATCGAGAGAGACGGAGACATCACACCCGCGCTCCACAGTAGTTCGGTATACTCTAGGAAGACCGATACCTTTTCGGATGGTTGGATCGAGAATCCCTTGTCCGACTTACGTGTCGCATGAAGGTTGGACGTTGGTTTAGCCTTCGTGTCATGCATAAGTTAGATGGGATCGAGATTTAGCCCTTAATCCCAGGGGATTAGGGGTGGGTCTTGTCAACCGCGTTCTTCTAATATTGCTTTGCTTGCTAAGCCGTCGCCTCAGCAGCAATCAAGTCGGGGCGGCCATCTTGTCGAGGGAGATCGGTGGGAGGATATCCTTGCCTCGTTGCTCGAGCAGATGCTGCCGATCGTGGATAATATGGCGGCAGACGCTTCCAAGGAGTTGCGCGGTCTGGGTACCTGCCCTGAGAAGGCGGTCTCCGAGCGGTTGTTCAGGTCCCTTGCTACTGCCTCGCACGTAAGTTACTCGGTGTGACCCTGTTTGTACTTGAGTTCCGTTCTTTTTGTGTTTGTACTAACCTGTGTGCATGTCAGTGCAGTCTCTCGGTTAGTTGTTTGTCAGCTACTCCGATACTTTTGACCGAGCGACTTTCGCGGAGGAAGAAAAGAAGCAGCTGAAGGAACAAGCTGCTAACGCTGCTCGGGTGTCACTGGAGA
The DNA here is from genome assembly GCA_032719365.1 of Prinsepia uniflora. Lineage (NCBI taxonomy): Eukaryota > Viridiplantae > Streptophyta > Magnoliopsida > Rosales > Rosaceae > Prinsepia > Prinsepia uniflora. The sequence goes on from CM064870.1 coordinate 66,208,968, forward strand.
CCAAGCAGCTGCTGAAGGCGGAAGCTGAGTCAGCTCGGGATGCGATGAATGAGATGGAGCGAAGTGTGACGCCCCGGAAATTCGAAAAAGGAAAATTTGGAAATTTGGAAGGAAAATGATGATTTTTCCCCTAGAATTGGGCGAAAAGTTGACTTTTAATTTGAGCGGTCAAACGAACTTTGACCGATGACCTTGACGTAATTCGGGACGTCACGAATTCATAGACAGGTGCCACGCCCAATTCTGACATTCGAGGAGAAAGTTATGACGTTCGGAAGTTTAAGGGCAGTTGGTAAATTGGTCAAAGGGGGGCCGAAAGTTGAATTTTTGAGCGGGACCTTGTTTGGACTTTCCGGAAGTACCGTTGGATAGGTCTCGGGACGCTGAATCCGTAGACAGGCGGCATGCGTCAATCGGAGTCTGAATGAAAAAGTTATGGGTCAAAAACGAGGAGGGGCATTTTGGTAATTTAGTATGGTAAGGGTAAAATGGTAATTTACCATAACAAAGTGATTAGGACGGTTACATGAGTGATTTAGATAAATCAGATGAGGATTGGTCATGTAGTGACACTTGTCACCATAAGTGTGAGATTAGTGGCAAATTGATGATACGGATTGAAGATTAAAATGTAAATTAAAAGGTTGTTTATACACAGGGATAAAAACAAGAACAGGGAGGATAATCTCTTTTTTTTTGGTCAATTCTTCCCAGCACCAAAACGTGAGAATTGGAGGTTATTGAGGGTGAATTTGTGAAGAATAGGAGAGCAGAATTAGAGGGTGATGTACTTTGAACCCTACTAAAACCGAAACACAGAAACCCGAAAACCATGGATGAACTTTGGGGGTCGAATTCAAATTGTTACAAATTGATGAATGAAATTGATGAGTCCTTTAGCTCCCTCGGAGTGAGACGAGTCGAACCAGTGGAAGAAACGATGAAATTGGGGTCGTTTGGGCTTAGAACAGAGACGGGGAAGGTTTCGAAAATTCGAGCTTGAGTCGAATGGATTGGAGGTCGAGGACGATGAAATTGATATTGCATCCCAGTGTCCCACGATGCTTCTGAATGAATCAATTTCACAAATTTGATGGAAATTGATGCAATTCGACGATGAACAGTGATGGCAAGTCTTTGATCGTTCAAACTCAAAGTCGACGGGATTGAGGCATGAATTGATGTAAATCGAATTACAGAACTTCAATTGGGTCTATAACGATGCAATTAGAGTAATAAATTATAGAAATTAGCTGGAAATGGATAGGATCCCAGTCGGGTCACGCCGCGGGCTAACCAGACCCGTTTACCAGGTAAACGGGTGAAGGAGGTAACTGTTCACGGCACTGTAGCAGGCGCGTGGTACCCACGCGCAGCCGCTTGCGACGGCGCGTGGGGGCACGTGAGGGGGAATCTCGAGGTGTGTACAACATGAAATTTGTCCTATTTAATGTAACGAACATTTTTGGTTTTGATTGCGAGTCGATCGGACGCCGTCTCGATCATGTTTCGAGGGTCCGAAGGTTTGAGTTACGTATTAAATTAATATTAAATTCCCGAAAAATTATGGAGAATTGATATGATGTAATTTGAATTGTTGGTAACGTTACATAATGACTTTGGACAGGATTCGGGATTCCTGGCAAGCGTCGGAAATTACGGAAACGCGTGCAGCTCGAGAAGCTAGCGGTTTGGACGGTGTGTGAGTGGACGTTTGTTTTATAAATTGATATGCATGCATAGTTAAATGTTTTACATGATTGATTGCATGATTTGGTTTGCAATGATGTCATGATTTGTTTGGATGATTAGTTATGATTTAATGATTATTTTAATCGGTATTTTGGGCACGTTTTACGAGAAATGTGTAAATGATATTTTTGGCTAGGCCCGGAGTCAGAATGATTTCAAAATGGATATTTTGATGAATTGATGAGTCAAGAATGATTCTGGATTATTATAATGTTTTCCCTGTGATTTTACGGATTTACGTATAAAGGGTATTTGGGCTTGAGTCCCGGTTGGTAATGATTTGACTTGGATTGAGTCATGGAGCTGATTGACATGTTTTGGGATATGCTCCCGGGATGATTTTCATTGTGCTTGTGATTGTGACTACCCCGACGGTCGAAGCTAGGGGTGTTCCTAGACGACCGGAGCTCGGGGATATGATTGTGATTGTTCCCAGGCAGCCGGAGCTCGGGGTGTTCCCAGACGGCTGGTACTCGAGGTGAGATATGTGTTCCCAGGTAGCCGAAGCTCGGGGTGTTCCCAGACGGCTAACGCTCGGGGTGATGCGTGCCGGGGCAGTCGGAGCTCGGGGTGACTTCCCAGACAACTGAGGCACGGGTTATGGCCTACGCGTAGTGCAGATGTGACAGTGTGATGGTTTGTGCACTTGTGAATAGTGCGGATTGATTGATTGATTGATTGATTGATTGATTGATCGAGTAATGGATTGTGAACTTGTGCATAACATTGCTTGATTATGTTGTGATTACGTACTGGTATTGAGTACGAGTTCTGGTATGTATAACCAGGTGCTTATGTTTTGGGTATGTTTTGGCCTGAGAGCCGAGGTTTAACTTGTTATGTGGTTTGGCTGAAAAGCCGGTATTTGTGTTTCATCTGTTTTTCCCTATGCATGCAGGTTTGATAAACTGGAGGGTAAATGATGTCTTTTAAAATATGTTTTAACGAATATATTTTTGTCCACTCACACTTTTCTATTTTTGATGACCCTCCAGGCTGTGACACGACGTTCGGGGCTGACCGAGAGGCGGAGGCATAAGTGGAGATAATCCCTTGTCTGATAGGTGCTGAAGGATAGTTTCGGGACTTCAGTTGACTTGTCAGACGGGAGAAGGACCGAGCACGGTTATCGGGGTCCAGTTGGGACGGGTCCTGTCACGAAGGCTTCAAGCTCAGGAGCAGAAGCTGACCGAACAAGAGAATTGGGCTGGGTTTTTATATTAATTTGGGCTTTTAAATTGCTGAATCAATTTAAATTGCAAATTAATTAATATTTTCACCGAATTTCGTCCATAATTTATTCGTTATAATTCCGATTGGGACGATTCTTTCGTCAAAATGCTCCAAATTACAAGCTTTATTTATTTAAACAAAAATATCACAAAATAAATTATTTTATCTAATTATTTATTATTTTAATATTAAAAGTCAAGTATAAAAGGTATAAAATAATATAAAATAATGCTTAATTAATGACCTATTAGTGACCGTGGTTTCTGCCCTTCTTTCCCGGGCTGTAGGAGGGGTTGTAGTCCTTCCGATTTCCCCCCGGGGAGTTGTGGTGCTGGGTCTGGCCCGACATAACCTACTGGGGAGCCGACTGCTGTGGGGTGTGACTCAGTCGGTATGTGTTGACCGAGTCCCAAGTGCTGGGTCGGTATGTGTTGCTCGTTGTCGCACCGTCCTTGCTAGGCAACAACTTGGCCTTGGCATGGATAGCTTCCTGTTTCATTAACTCATTATAGGTACACCAACCTTGAGTGTGTGCGGCGTACCTGAATTGGGACTCGCGTAGGCCGCCCTTGAACGCCGTGAAAGCCATCATGTCGTCGGACTCGGTGCACCTAGAGTATTCCAGGCTGAACCGAGCAGCGTACGTACATAGCGTCTCCATTTCTCCTTGTTTTAGGAGGAATAGATCCTCAACGGAGAAGAGCCTGTCGGTTTGGATCATGAACTGATTCCAAAAAACCTTGGTGAGCTGTGCAAAGGAGTCGATAGAGCCGGTGACAGGACCCACCCCCAATCCCTCGGGATTAAGGGCTAAATCCTACTCCTGTCTAACTTACGCATGACACGAAGGCTAAACTAACGTCCAACCTCCATGTGACACGTAATTTGGACAAGGGAGTCTCGATCCGACCATCCTGACAATACCCGGACTTCCTAGAGTGCGCCGAATTTACTGTGGATCGCGATTGTGATGTCTCCGTCTCTCTCGACCAACAGTCCGCACCACAACACTTGGAGGGTATCAAAAACATAAAAAGACTGTGAGTGGACAAAATAAAGTATAAGTTAAAAAAACAATTATTAGAAAACACAATTACATTTAAACCCTCAATGTAAAAACCAATGCATGCATATCAATGTTATGAAACCATATCATATCAAGTTCATATAAAAAACCATCAATGAAAACCATTATTGGGAAACCCGAATCAAATCAGTTATTCAAAGGCCTCAGTACAAAATCCCAAAGCAATCTCAAAGTACGAGAACTTGATCCCCAAAACTCATCAAATCCAAATTATCCGGGCTACTGCTCAAAACATCTGAAAACCAGTGAAAAACCAGTGAAAATATCAATCATACAAGTTTGCTGGATCTCAGGTGCGCCCGAGTCTTTAAATTCAAAACCATGCGCAATATCAGGCCTTCCCGGGATATCAACGAGTCTTTAAACTCAAAACATATCAATCCAGGGCCCCCTCCCCCGGTCAATCAACCGAGTCTTTAAACTCAAAACCAGATCTAGCGGTTTTTCTTTTCTTTTTCGGGGTCTTAAAACCCAAAACCATTTTTCAATCAACAGTGAAAACCATAGAAAATCCATATCCGAATTCGCAATAGTGATTCCATAAGCCGCCATTCGGAACCACCATCCCGAACCCAAATCCAGATTTCCTTCCCAAGTTTCAAAACCAAAACCGAAATATCATTTCCGAAATCCAGTTTCAAAACTGTAATCTCATGAACATGGCTCCAAGCCCGAAATCACTTTTCTGAAATCCATTTCTAATCACATTTCAAATCTCAAAATCCAATCACCAAAACCATCGTCAAATCACAAGATATATCGAAATCTCGTAAAACGTACAATGTTATAAATATCTCGAAAATTGTGCCAAATCGTAAATCATCAAGATCATAAATCAAACCATAGAATCACGTATAGAAAACATACATCAAGAGTTAGAAAGCAAAGTCCACTCACATACCATTTTTGCCACTGCCTCGATACACGTGCATCTCTGCCGTTCCCGGCCAATCCACTATCACCGGCTTTCCCGAACCTATCCAAATCCCATAATGAGGTTACTAACAACTTCATAAAGCTTATTCTAAAGCCCTGTAATTTTCTGGAATTTTTAACCGAGGCCTAAAACCTTCGGACATCCAGAAATTTATCGAGACGATGTCCGATCGACTCGAAACTAATCCCAAAATGTTCATTACATCGAATACTGTAAAAGTCATGTTGGAAGATTTCCAAAACTAGCCTTCACGCGCCCCCACGCACGTTTGGAAGCTTCTGCGCGTGAAATCCACGCACGTGAACAATGTCACCTTCAACCTCTGGTCGATCCGGTAGAGACCGGGTCAGACCGGTCTCTGCAACTCGAACCGGCGTGGTCGGTTTTCGTCCAATTTTCAGCTATTTTCATTCCTTTCGATCCTATTAGCTTCGTCCTACACTAAGCTCGATCTAATAAGGAAAATCTAAGAATTAAGTAGAAAATCTTACCTCCCAAACGATGTGTAAACCTCGACTTGTCTCTCCTCCCTGGTTCCACGATTCCGGCCGTCCTAGCTCTTGGTTCCGTTCCCAAACAAGTCCTCGCAACTTCCAAACCATAACCCAATCATCAAACTCGAGTAATTGTAACGAAATCACAAAACACCATTTTTGAATAAAACTCACCCATCTTCGATTTTTTCACCACCATCCACGACAAGCCACCCGTTCAAGTTCATTCAAGTCCCAGGCACTTCAGAATCATGATTTAGTACTTAATTGAGCTCTTTAACCCTTAAATTCAACGTCTATATTTGAAACTCAAAACAGAGGACTCACGGGTTTCTCTCAATTTCACCGCCGTCCTCCGCTATCGAAACTCGCCGTGACCACCAACCATCTCAGTACAACCTCCCCTGAAACTTGCCTTCACATTCCATCTTCATCTGATCAAATTTGAGGGGGTAAGGTTCCACAATCGTCACTGTCTTTGTTTTTCCCTCTATTGGTAAACCACACACACACATATATTGTACACAAGTATAAAACGTAGCCTGGGGCTTCTACATCCATCCAGACCCAGCCAGGTGTCCAAATCCTGGTGGGCATACCTCCCAAGAAAGCCAAGTGTCCATCTCTGATTGAGCATAGATCCCTAGGCCCCAAATGACCAAAATGCCCTCTCTTGCATAATTTATCGTTTTACCCCTTATAGTCCTAGACCCGTATCTCCGTCGTCCAAACTCCAATTGTCTCATGTCGCCTGTCATTGTAATCAGGGGATCAGGACCTTCCTAACGGTCCTCGAAGTTCGTGAAAATTCCATGGAGTATGAAAAGCCAACAAATTGCCCCTTTTAAAACAAAATTACAAAAATATCCTCAAACTTCCGAACGTCATAACTTTCTCCTCCGATGTTGGAATCGAACTTGCCACCTGTCTATGAACTCGTGACGTCTTGAACTACGTCAAGGTCATCGGTCAAAGTCCATTTGACCACCTAAATAAAAAGTCAACTGTTGGCCCAATTCCAAGGGCAAAATGGTCTTTCGGCACCGTCCGTTCGAAAATGTCCAACTAAACACCGATTAACTTCAATAATTCGTCATTAATCACTAATAATCCCGATTTCTGGAACGGGTCATTACAATCTACCCCCCTTAAAGAATTTCGTCCTCAAAATTCTGAATCGACTGGGGGAAATCCAACTGATCACACACCAAATCCTCTACCCGGTGGCCATCACCTGTCACTCCAAAGTAGCCGGACAGTTCCCAAACTGTCATCCTAACTCGGCCAAGCGCACCATCCATCAAGATTTAGTACATCTGGCAGATCTTTCCTTCCTGGCCGGGGCAACCCATTTCCAATCCGTACCTGAGGTATCTCTAACGTTCCGCCAGCCAACACTTATGGCTCAACTACCCCTAGGTACGCCATATCACTACTGCTACCAATTCCAAAACTTCCAACTCTTTCCCTAATCGAGCGTACTGCGTACCAATGTCCAAGTACATCACGCGAGTTTGCAGTCAACGGGTATAAATCTCATCTTACAAGCCAATACAAGACGACATATTCCGCTCTTGGTACTCCTATGAAGCAAGATTCGTACCACGATCCATACCACTTCCCGTCAGCGATCCGCGCCGACCTCGCTAGAGGCACAACATACGCGTCTGTTCCCTTAACTTAACTAATCATTTCACCAGTGGTTCCAATAACCTCAACACAGTTAACTTAAGGGAATACCATTCACGTTTCACACTACCTGTCAGCAATTGGACCCTATCACAAATTTGATTAACCAAGCTTACACATCGCAATCTCAGGGTCCCACCAGCCACTCATGGCTCTGCGCGTCCAACTCATGTTAGTAATTCCCAACAGATCCCTCAGTATCATCCGGATCCTGTCCACATGCTCTGTTAAAATCCGTCATATCGGAACTACGCCGATCGTTCAGTTACCTACAACATCCCTCGGCACTAAGTCGATCACCACCACTCTGACCTGAACGTCACGCTGCAAGTCTAATTATATTGGCAAAATGCTGACTACTGTAAGTACATACACATCTCCAGTACATGCACCAATTACCACCAGCCAGAACCACGGTTCATTCCTTCAAACACACGCAAGAACAACTCAATGAACTTTTAAGAAAACAAAGATATTTTAGAATAACTCAACATAGCTCGTGGAGTATAGCCTCATGTACTTCCAACGTCATTCTATGATACGTACACTAATCAACTACAGCGGTATCTGCTACGCTCTCTGACACCCAGACTCCAACCAATCAGTACCCTAGTGTACCCGTCACCCTCACAGTGTAGCTCCAGGGTACACAAAATCTCCTTGTGACCTACTGAATACCACCGGATGACGAGCCAATCATGTTTCACCTTACAGTCTGTGGGTTCTATCGGACCTCTAGGCTGAATGTTACACCTTCCAGGGAAATCCAAATCAAGTCCCGTCCGCGTCTCCCGGTCTCCTGGGTCTCCCGACCGATATGAAAGCCAAACACATTTTCATTATGTCGACAGGGCAGACCCAGCACCAGATCCAAAACCAAAATTCTTATGTACGCGAGACGGACCACACACGTCCTGTAAAATTCCAAAATGGTCAAGATCCTCAGTCACGTCCACGACTACAAGACAGGACAATTTCCTCATCTGTATGTCCAACATATCCAACCTCCGTCTTGTCATCTTATCTGCCTAATCTTCCAGACTTCAACCTTGAGTCAGAAGCTAGTCTCGATCCACTCACTCCTAAGTGACTTCCACTTCTTATCCATTCAATTCTTAGTATCAAACCCTCACATCAATCCAACAATACCACACTTTTAGATTGTGGGTTCTCTTCAATAACCTCATATCGATCACTCTTTCCTTCAATCATCCTACAACGGAATTCACAAAAGTCCTCAACTATGTTATCACCATTACCTTGAGCCATCTTAACACCAATCCCAATCGCCACACACTACACCCGGTGTCATTAAGTATTCTTCCTACTCCTGAACACATCCACAAGTGTCCACAGTCAAAAGGGGGGTCACAAATCCTGACGTCCCAACAGTGAGTCTCCTAACTTAACTCCAGAGTATCTACCACACAACCTATTCACCACCTCAGAACCAAAAATAGTATCTCATCGTCTCAAGCTCAACACCTCCTGATTCCGAGATTCCAATCACGATTCTGCATCCACAATATACCACCCTCGGACTACTTATCCAAACGTCATTTTACTTACTACACTGAGGCAGTTCACAACTCCTACGGATCATACCCTCGTATCCATAATCAAATCAACTCACCGAACATTCACCTGTCGAATATCCCCGTTTATGCACCTCCAAATGGGTATCATTACCCCTTCTAATGATCGTATTCCAACCTTTCCAAGGTTTAACTCCGGGCACCTGCTAGAACACAAGTCACCACTTTCGAGATCCTCAATCACTGACCTCAGACTCCCCAATTACCACCCTCGAAGTCGCCACTCATCAAGTACCAATCTCGGCATCGGTCGACATATGCCAACACGTTAGGGGAAGTCTATTAAAACCAGCTTCACGAGCGGTCAACCCCGACCATACAAACCTAGCCCGATCCAATAGGAGGCATAGGTCCACCGCGCTTCCGCTGCGCTACTCTGATCAGACTCATGGTATCCTGATCGTTCGTCCCAACCATGACCTACCAATGGTCATCACCAATACCCGTTCGGTTAATAAATCCTGCCAGACACTAGCACCTCGCAACCGGCTACAACCTCAATTCACGATGTGCCCATCGTACCAAGTCAAGCCTCCTGTAAGACCCGTGTCCTGGAGGGAACGGTGAAAAATCCCACATTCCTGCGAGGGGGAATGGTCTGGGAGAGGATGGTGGTGTGCCTTAAAGGTGTAGGCACACACCTATCTAGCACTAGGTCTTTTGGGAGCTCAAGTGGCTTTGGGGGGGATTGGAACCCCAAAGTTAAGCGAGTTGAGACTGGTGCAATTCCATGATGGGTGACCCCCCTGAGAAGTTGCACCATGAGCTCCCGAAAACAAAACCGTGAGGGCGAGGCCCGAAGTGGACAATATGGTGCTAGATGAGTCGGGTCCTGACTGAGTAGGGTCGGGTCCTGACAATTTGGTATAAGAGCCAGAACCAGACCGGGAAGTGTGCCAGCGAGGACGCTGGGCCCTAAGGGGGGTGGATTGTAAGACCCGTGTCCTAGAGGGAACGGTGAACAATCCCACATTCCTGCGAGGGGGAATGATCTAGAAGAGGATGGTGGTGTGCCTTAAAGGTGTAGGCACACACCTATCTAGCACTAGCCTTTTGGGAGCTCAAGTGGCTTTGGGGGGGATTGGAAACCCAAAGTTAAGCGAGTTGAGACTGGTGCAATTCCATGATGGGTAACCCCCTGGGAAGTTGCACCATGAGCTCCCGAAAATAAAACCGTGAGGGCGAGGTCCAAAGCGGATAATATGGTGCTAGATGTGTCGGGTCCTGACAATTGGGTATTTTAAGACCTGTGTCTTGGAGGGAAATGTGAACAATCTCACATTTCTGCGAGGGGGAATGGTCTGGGAGAGGATGGTGGTGTGCCTTAAAGGTGTAAGCACACACCTATCTAGCACTAGGCCTTTTGGGAGCTCAAGTGGCTTTGGGGGGGATTGGAACCCCAAAGTTAAGCGAGTTGAGGCTAGTGCAATTTCATGATGGGTGACCCCCTGGGAAGTTGCACCATGAGCTCCCGAAAACAAAACCGTGAGGGCGAGGCCCAAAGCGGACAATATGGTGCTAGATGAGTCGGGTCCTAACCGAGGAGGGTTGGGTCCTGACAATTTGGTATCAGAGTTAGTCCCCAGCCAGGAAGTGTGCCAGCGAGGACGCTGGGCCCTAAGGGGGTGGATTGTAAGACCCGTGTCTTGGAGGAAACGGTGAGCAATCCCACATTCCTGCGAGGGGGAATGGTCTGGGAGAGGATGGTGGTGTGCCTTAAAGGTGTAGGCACACACCTATCTAGCACTAGGCCTTTTGGGAGCTCAAGTGGCCTTTTTTTGGGTGGGGGGGGGATTGGAACCCCAAAGTTAAGCGAGTTGAGGCTGGTGCAATTTCATGATGGGTGACCCCTTGGGAAGTTGCACCATGAGCTCCCGAAAACAAAACCATGAGGGCGACGCCCAAAACGGATAATATGGTGTAGATGAGTCGGGTCCTGACCGAGGAGGGTTGGGTCCTGACACCTCCTGGCCTGTGGCACATCCTCTCCTACCTCGGCTCACAACAGACCAGTCTTAAATCTTTGCTCATCCTCCCCTTATAATCCACAACTTAAGGCAACCAAATGCTTAACCACACCACCATCTCACTGGACTTGTAACGCCCCGAAAATTCAAAGAATGTAAAATATTAAAATAATGTGAAAAATGACGTTTTTACCCTTGAAGGGATATGGCTAAAAGTTGAATTTTTGTTTGGAATATGCTTTGTACATTTTTCAAGGACCATTGTGTAGGTCCCGAGACGCTAAATCCGTAGGCAGGTGGCACGTCGAAAATGGAGCTCAGATGAAAAGGTTATAGGTCTGGGAAGTTCAGGAGCAAAATGGTAAATTGCAACGAAAAGGGTATAATGGTAATTTGAGGCAAGGTAATTAAACGGTGCAAGTGATTACTATTCAATGGTTTAATGTGCTGATTCAATCCATTTTAACTCAGCAAGTGACACCTGCCACTTGCATTAACAAATTAGTGGCACTTGGGTGCTTTGGTGTCTAATTAATGACATTAATCTGTGTAACATTATCATATAGTTCTTATAGGAATATCAGTCATCGACCAAGACAAAAAATAGAGAACAACACTAAAACACTTCAAAACCTTGATTGATCCATCATCCTAGAGAGTAGAGCAATTGAATAGAGAACAAAAAGGGAGGAATTAAGTGAACAACTGAGTGAGAATTGAGAGGAATTGGACCGGGAATCATCTGAGAACAAAACCCGAAAAATCACCAAAAAACATAAAAAAAATCGAATTTGTTTTCTTAGACAATTTCGATTGCAATTGAGGTGATATTGAGCTTTCTGGGAACTAGACGACTCGAACCACATCGATTGGGAAGCCAATTGATGGTGAATTGGTGAAGAACAGACCCTGCGACTTCTTTGAAATTTGGAGCTTGAGTTCGATTACTTGGAGGTAAGGAACTCTGAAATTGATCCACATTTGTATTTAGAATGGACCTAGGATGCTTCTGGTGTAATTGATTGAAGGAAACAGGTCGGTTTTGGGTAGAACCCGAGTTAGGATCCGTTGGGTGTTCACCTTGAGTCGAGGAGTTTTAGGACTTGTTTGATCAAATTGAAGTCACAGATCCTGGAGTAGTCACGATCCACTGCCCCGAGATGAGTAGCTCCGAGGGAGGCTCAATCTCGGGAGTGTGAGATTATGATGATATCCTCCAGACGTCGTTGATCCTGGAGATGATATCACCCCAGACGTCGTTGATCAGGGGGGAGGTACTCGAACATGAGACACCCGAGTTTGCACGCGTTGCATTGATATCGTGACGGATTACTTGGATATTGAGATTGAGTATTGAGGATTGGTGGTATTATGATTGATTGTTATTTATGCCTGATTTAATGAACATATTTTTATCAATCCACTATTCATACTTGATTTATATGATATTATAACTCGTGTTTTGTGATATGCATGCATGTTTGTAAAACTGGAGGGTAAAAATGTATTTTATAAATGTATTTCTAAAACTTTCTTTTGTCCACTCACACCTTTGATGTTTTATGTACCCTCCAGGCCAGTGCACAAGTACTGAGGCTAGTATCGAGGCAGAGGAATAAACAGACCATTGCGTACTCAGACACTTTGCAGCGTAGGTTTTTGATCCCTACTTGTAAATATTACCTATGCTCTGTAAACCGGTTGACTAGTCAAACTTATGAAGTCAACGGTCATGGACCACTGAACTATCCCTTGTCTGACAATGTTTATCGTTTGTTATGTTCTATGTATATATGTAAGGTTACTTTTGGTACTTTAAACTGATTGTCAGACGGGAGCAGGATCTTTCACGATTATCGAGGGATAATCGGGATGGGTCTTATCAGGACTCGTCCAGAGTCATCTACTAAGCATCCACTCCCTCGGCTGCACCTAGCAGTGCCATTTCCAATTCGGCCGTAAGTTGGCCCATGCCAAAACCACCAACCCAGGTGTCCAAAACTATGCACTTCCTCTGGGTTCCTCTCCAAGGAACTCACAATCTAGACCTAGTCATCCCACGGGGTTTCTCCATTCATCCCCGTCGTCCGGGTTAGCCAAACCCGCAACTTCTACTGGTTTACTACAATCTTACCACTCGGGTCGTCACACCTGGCTACGACGATCCCTTATCGGAACTCTACACACCAGCACCAACCCGTAACCATAGCTACGGGAAAAAATCCCTTAAATCCACAAGGTCGTTGCTTATGCCCCGTCACTCGAGGCATCCAGCTACTCGTAGCCGTCAAGCCAAACTCGAACAACCTGACCAACTGGTCGCCAATCCGTACTTTCGTCATCCCATCACCATTCGGCCCAACATGCCACCGTCAACCGGCCTCTTCGGTCCACGTATACCACTAGCTCAACAGGCTACTATCGGCCCCACATACCGACCAGCCTACTCAATCGTAGCTCGCCGGCTACCATCCAAATTAATCCTGCGGGCACATCTCCGACCCTATGGTCTCACCATCGTGCATAACCAGCGCCAACACACTAACTGTTCCGGCCCTAAGCCTACATACGTCATACCTCGCATCACGTATCGAGAGACTATCACCCCGGCACTAATAACCGCAGCTAACTAACCCCAAATGAACGTACAATCACTATCGGGTCCAGGTTACTGACAGGCTGTTTCGAGTCGAGACATCACATCCACAGTAGCATCACAACACCCAAGTCGACGAATCAACGACTCTGGAAACCAAACCTCGCGCAGAGTGCCCAAACCTACTCTAATACCAATTTGACAGGACCCACCCCCAATCCCTTGAAATTAAGGGCTAAATCCTGCTCCAGTCTAACTTACGCATGACACGAAGGCTAAACTAACATCCAACCTCCATGTGACACATAAGTCGGACAAGGGATTCTCGATCCGACCATCCTGACAATACCCGGACTTCCCAGAGTGCGCCGAATTTATTGTGAATCGCGGGTGTGATGTCTCCGTCTCTCTCGTCCAACAGCCCGCACTGCAAAAACCTAGAGGGTTTCGAAAACTTAAAAAGACTGTGAGTGGACAAAGTAAAGTATAAGTTAAAAAAACAATTATTAGAAAACACAATTACATTTAAACCCTCCATATAAAAAACCAATGCATGCATATCAATGTTATGAAACCAGATCATATCAAGTTCATATCAAAAACCATCAATGAAAACCGTTATTGGGAAACCCGAATCAAATCAGTTATTCAAATCCAGGGCCTCAGTACAAAATCCCAAAGCAATCTCAAAGTACGGGAACTTGATCCCCAAAACTCATCAAATCCAAATCATCCGTGCTACTGCCTAAAACATCTGAAAACCAGTGACAAACCAGTGAAAATATCAATCATACAAGTTTGTTGGATCTCAAGTGCGCCCGAGTCTTTAAATTCAAAACCATGCGCAATATCTGGCCTTCCCGGGATATCAACGAGTCTTTAAACTCAAAACACAATCACAGGCCTCGGGGGGTATCATATCCGAGTCTTCAAACTCAAAACATATACCGAGTCTTTAAACTCAAAACATATCAATCCAGGGCCCTCCCTCCTAGTCAATCAACCGAGTCTTTAAACTCAAAATCAGATCCATTGGTTTTTCTTTTATTTTTCCGGGTCTTTAAACCCAAAACCATTTTTCAATCAACAGTGAAAACCATAGAAAATACATATCCGAATTCGTAATAATGATTCCATAAGCCGGCATCTGGAACCACCATCCCGAACCCAAATCCAGATTTCCTTCCCAAGTCTCAAAACCAAAACCGAAATATCATTTCCGAAATCCAGTTTCAAAACCATAATCTCATGAACAAGGCTCCAAGCCCGAAATCACTATTCTGAAGTCCATTTCAAATCATTGTAATCAAATCACATTTCAAATCTCAAAATCCAATAACCAAAACCATCGTCAAATCACAAGATAGATCGAACTCTTGTAAAACGTACAATGCTATAAATATCTCGAAAATCGTGCCAAATCGTAAACCATCAAGATCATAAATCAAACCATAGAATCACGTATAGAAAACATACATCAAGAGTTAGAAAGCAAAGTCGACTCACAGACCATTTTGCTGTTGCCTAGATACGCGTGCACCTGCGCCTTCCCGGCCAATCTACTATCACTGGCTTTTCCGAACCTGTCCAAATCCCATAATGAGGTTACTAACTACTTCATAAAGCTTATTCTAAAGCTCCGTAATTTTCCAGAATTTTTAACTATTTTTAACCGAGGCCTAAAACTTTCGGACATCCAGAAACTTATCGAGACGATGTCCGATCGACTCGAAACCAATCCCAAAATGTTCGTTACATCGAATACTTTAAAAGTCATATTGGAAGATTTCCAAAACTACCCTTCACTCACCCCCACGCTTGTCTGGAAGCTTTTGCGCGTGAAATCCACGCGCGTGAACAGTTTACCTTCAATCTCTGGTCGACCCGATTCAAACCGGGTCAGACCGGTCTCTGCAACTCGAACAGGCGTGGCCAGTTTTCGTCCAATTTTCAACTATTTTCAGTCCTTTCAATCCTATTAGCTTCGTCCTACACTAAGCATTCGATCCAACAAGGAAAATCTAAGAATTAAGTAGAAAAACTTACCTCCCAAACGATGTGTAAACCTCGACTTGTCTCTCCTCCCCGGTTCCACGATTCCGGCCGTCCTAGCTCTTGGTTCCGATCCCAAACAAGTCCTCGCAACTTCCAAACCATAACCCAATCATCAAACCCGAGTAATTGTAACGAAATCACAAAACACCATTTTTGAATAAAACTCACCCATCTTCGATTTTCTCACCACCGTCCATGGCAAGCCACCCGTTTAAGTTCATTCAAGTCCCAGGCACTTCAGAATCATGAGTTAGTACTCAATTGAGCTCCTTAACCCTTAAATTCAACGTCCATATATGAAACTCAAAACAGAGGACTCACGGGTTTCTCTCAATTTCACCGCCGTCCTCCGCTATCGAGCCTCGCCGTGACCACCAACCATCTCAGTAAAACCTCCTCTGCAACTTGCCTTCACATTCCATCTTCATCTGATCAAATATGAGGGGGTAAGGTTCCACAATCGTCACTGTCTCTGTTTTTTCCCTCCATTGGTAAACCACACACACACATATATTGTACACGAGTATAAAACGTAATCTGGGGCTTCTACATCCATCCAGACCCAGACAGGTGTCCAAATCCTGGTGGGCATACCTCCCAAGCAAGCCAAGTGTCCATATTTGATTGGGCACAGATCCTTAGGCCCCAAATGACCAAAATGCCCTCTCTTGCACAATTTACCATTTTACCCCTTATAGTCCTAGACTCGTATCTTCGTTGTCCGAACTCCAATTGTCTCATGCCGCCTATCATTGTAATCAAGGAATCGAGACCTTCCTAACGGTCCTCGAAGTTCATGAAAATTTCATGGCGTATGAAAAGTCAACAAATTGCCCATTTTAAAACAAAATTACCAAAATACCCTCAAACTTTCGAACGTCATAACTTTCTCCTCGGATGTCGGAATCAGACGTGCCACCTATCTATGAACTCGTGATATCTCGAACTACGTCACGGTTATCGGTCAAAGTCCATTTGACCGCCCAAACAAAAAGTTAACTATTGGCCCAATTTCAGGGGCAAAATCGTCTTTCGGTACCGTTCGTCCGAAAATGTCCAACTAAACACCGATTAACTTCACTAATCCGTCATTAATCACTAACTAATCCTGATTTATGGAACGGGTCATTACAGTCGGGCTCCAGGCTGTAGAACTAGTTGATTGCAGCGTCGGTGAGGGTGGAGCTGAAAACCAAACAGCGGGCCTCGTCGGTCAGATTCGAGAAGGAGACAGCCAACCGGAAGTTGTTGAGATGGTTGATTGGGTCAGTCTGACCAGTGTAAAGGGGAATCTTCAGCGGCTTAATTGTGTTGCCATGCTGGAAGAAGTTGATTTGGTTCGTGAACGGTCCCAAGCTAGGTCCGCCCCAAGTATGTGTCTGGGGTGTCCCTTTCTCGACCTCGAGGCATCTCATGCGATCGAGGAGCTGCTGGACCATTGGGTCGATGCTGGGGGCCTTGCTCGGGCAAGGGTAATTGGTACCCTGGTGCGGGAAATGACGTGGCCCGCCGAGACGAGTTTCTTCAGTTTCTTCGGGACCTGGTGCTGCGTGGGGGCGCTCGGACCGACGGGCACTAAGGATCTCCTAAGAAGAATCCGCTCCCTCGGTCATTGAGATGGGGAGATTCCGACGGGTCTGCTTCGTTGCCCGTAGATCTTTGTCCGTGGGGAACTCGAGTCGGATCAGGCTGAGTTTCCTGCGCTCTAGTCTGGAGGTGCCAATCTGGGCTTCGCGGGCGTCGCGGTAGATCCGGGTCCCCTGAGCGCCTTTTCTAGGAATGACCAGGAGCTTCTGGCCCTTCTCGGTTGGTATAGCCGTGGTGGTGGTCTTACCCTTATCAGCGCCTCGACGGATCCTCTCGGCGCGTTCTGCGCATTCGGCCACCACGAGGTCGGCCTGGAGGATCTTGTCCTGAGCACGGCGAGCGTTCAGCTCGACCTGAGCAGCCTATAACTGGGCTACAACCTCGGTGTATTGCCCGCTGAGTTCGGTATAGCGCACCTCGGTCTGGGAGCCATTAGCCCTGATTTCGGCCATGTTGCGTTGTAATTTTTCCAACGCTCGAAGCACCTTGGGGGAGGTGTACCTTGGCCCTCGGCCGGCGCGGGTGTGACTTCGCCATCTACGTTGTCCTGCATGCTGGAAGATGGGAGGGTAACGGGGTTTTTGGCTCGGTAGAGTGGAGGGCAAACTTAGTCAGTTTCCCACAGAAGGCGCCAAACTGTTGATGCACGAAATGTGCCAACTTAGGGAACAAATGATGTTCTGCCATGTTCTCTGTGTAGTCCTGAAAGGGAATGAAATTGGTCGGTCGTTTAGAGTATAGGCACTAGTATGGTACCAGCTCAAAGGTACTCTGATGCCCAAGTCAGTAGTCGGTCTAAGGTATAGGGTGAGTGGTAAAATGTGTACTGTAAAAATAGTTGTGAACAGTAAATGCTTAGTTACCTTTATACGACAAATGGACCCCTTTTGTATGAGTGTGGTGAATATAATAATTGTATTCTCCCGATGTGGGACAAATGTTAATTGTTGTGGGACTGACACATGGAGGGGCTATCCATACCCGACTAGGGTTTGCTCGCATGAGTGGCCTTGGACCCCTTGGGCTTGTGCTAGGTGGTAGTATTGGGCTGTCGGATCGGTTTGGGCCGATGCACTGACCGACACTGACTGGGCCTCCAGAGTCGGCCAGTGGCATGGTGTTGGAAGAGGACTGGGCCTCTGGGTCGGTCTGGGCCGACATGCCGAGCCGGTAGAGGGCTAGGCCTCCAAGATTGATCTGGATGGATCGTCATTTTGGTGATGGGCTGGGCCTGCAGTCAGTCTGGGCTTCATACTCGGTCTGGGCCGATATGGTATGAACAATCTATAAATCAAAAAAATTATATATCTTATCTTATTTAAACGATACTAATGTATTAAATAATGAATATACGTACGTAAAATTGCATTACCTTGAAAATAAGGTAGTTAATTAGTAATAATATTGCTTGTCCTCTTTACATTTATTATTATCTTTGTAAATTTAATGTAAAGCTCCCATAGCTTTCAAATAAAGTTGTTCATCACTCACGAACACTCAACGATCGGCTTCTAATTCCCTTTTCATTTTGGAGGATTAAAATTAGTAAGAGAAATGTGGTTGGTGGGGTTAGCTAGTGATCGATGATGGGATATTGGAACTTATGGTGTACTTATTATATGTAGGCTTATCAGTCAACGATTCTTGCTTATGACCTTACAAGAGTGTATCATAAGCATGAGTAATTCCAAAATAAATTCTATGACCACAAATTTATTAATTTAAATTCGATATAAGACAAACAGATTAGGAAGTTGGTAAGTGCAACACAGACGGCCGATATATGAAGGTTTTCGATGGATAATAGCTTCTCATATTTTGCCCAATAGTAATAAGATTAAGAACTCGCCTTTTGCTTGAATTTGAGATCGTTTTTAATAAGGAAAAAAAAAAGAATTCATCAGAATAATAATTAGTTAACAGCAATACATACATATGTATATGTAAGAGTGATTAATGCGTACGTAGTACTTGAATTGAACTCGTTGATGAAAGGACAATATTTGGGTGGATGTGCTCATTGCATGTGTTCATGGTTGATTATAAAAAATTCGGTATGCATAGAGAATCACAAATGTTAATTTCTTCAAGTATCTATAATATGCATAGAGAATCACAAATGTTAGTTCGTATGTATAAACATAAATGAAAATTTGGATAACAGTTAAGACGCTTATAGGAAGCTATTATTATATGAATAATTGGTTAAACCATCACCAATTTGTTTAATTTTTTATCGAAATGATATTTTACATAATATTTTTTTAAAAATCGTCGGTTTTGATTCTCATGTTTAAGTACGTAACATTAAGTAACTAACTATAATGGAATGAAGCACAACCACCCAAGGATGATGCAGATATACAGAATATTTAAATACTACGAAAATTTCGTTAAACATATATAGAAAATAACTAATTTGTTTTGGTCGGAATAATGAAAGATGAAGTCAATTTAAGAATAATAGAAATTGTTTGTTAATAATTAATGGAAAATATGGAGATACATGGCTTGTTTTTGTTTGGGTGGCAGGGCACGAATTAGTTAAAACCGCTAATCGAACCGCTTCAAACCGTTATTTATCAAACGGTTTAGATTTGACCGGATAAAAGTCAAACGGTTTGAGAATCCAAACCGTAAGGTTAGTAACAGTTTAGATTTGGATTTTCATTTTAGAAATCTGTTAAATCCAAACCAGCCTGTTAAGAAAATATATTAATTTTTAAATCTATTATTAATACAAAGTAAAAATAATAAAAATAAAAGGATGACTAGATACACCCATATAAGTATATGTATACTCATATAAGACTATAATAAAATAATATTAAATAGTTTATTTATTTGATAAATCTTAATATAGTGATAATGTTTGCAATTCGATACTTAGCAAGTTTAATATATAAAATTTTGAGTATTGAGTATTAATTATTGTTTTTTATCCTTAATTTTTTTTATATATCCTTATTTTTTTATATTCCTTAACAGTTTTAAACCGTTTTGATTCAAACTAAACTGTTAATAACAGTTTGGATCGAAACGGTTTTATTTTTAATTTTAGAAAATTCAAACCGTATCGAACCGTTAAAATTTTAAAAGTTTGAATTTGAATATTATCAATATCCGTATTGAACCGCACCGTACCCCTTAATTTCAGTTGAAGACTCATTATCCAGTATTTAGAAAAACGTTTATGTAGATAGACTGAATGTTCTTTGTGAAAATTGAACATATAATTAAATTGCTTTTAGGTGAGGGTGGTACTGACAGCTACCAACTTGAATATTACAGTACTATTATATTTTCCATGTTTGCAATTTTAAGTTATATCTTAGCCACATGATATCTCAACTGAACAATCCTGTGGTTGAGATTATGACCGCTTACCATTCGTCTCAAATTTTTATTTTTATTTTTTTACAAGTTCGCAAATCTCTGTATATCTTGGCATATTTTATAGATGATTGGGTTAATCTATCTAAAATCAAACCATGATTTAAGTGAGACAGTCGTATGTCAGTGGGTTATTCTAGTTTTACCGATGTTTTGCTTGACCTAAAATAATGCAGTGCGACTTTAATTTGAGTGAAGAGATTTGTAAGTAGTTGCATATTTCTTAACAAAAGAAGGAAAAAAATTCACATGATCGAGAAAATTCTAATTCAATATACATACAAACGGTAATGTAATTTATTATTGATATATATTATAATAAACTCTCAAAATGAGAAGATTCTAATCGTTACTATTTATAAAAAAAAAATGAAATCATTTTGAAATTGTCATAAGTACGGTTGCAATTTTCAGCCTAAATTTTCTAATTTTTGGTTTATATCGTTTTATGATGATTTCTATATACGTGAAGCGGTTAAGAGAATTTACCTTTTCGCATGAACGTAGGGTATTTGACTCGCTTGTAAGCTGCGTAGACCAGAACAACAACTTATCCTTTACAATAATTATGATTAATTACCTGGCCTAATTAATCCAATAATTAACGGGATTGTGAACAATATCCTCCTCCTCATTTAATAAGGACACGTAAATAATGGCAATGTTTGTACGTATGACAACTTTATATGTACCCCCACAGTTGCCAACTTCATGGCTTTATTTACCATCTCGCCCTTTGCTCAAAATACAACTAACACATTATTTTCCTAAATTTAATTTTTTACCCGAAAATAGAAAATGCCTTATAATAAAACTTCAAAAACATAACCAACTCATTAATAAGAACCGTCCACTCCTCAAAATATATATAGTTATGTTCAATAAAAAGAAAGGAAAAGGGAAAAAAAGATAAATAATAAGGAAAGCAAGGGCAACTTAGTAAAGTTGTGAAAACTGTCGGCCTCTTCCTCTTAACCCTGGTTAAATCAAAACCCGCATCCGTGGTTGAACTTGAACCCCGTTCATACATACGGACCGCTCGTGAGCCCAGAGGGATTAAGCGTCGGTGACTCGGTTCGCGACTAGTGCGAGTTCACCGCGAGTTAACATTTTAAAGAGAGACAGACAGAAGCAGAGAGAGAGAATGGCATACAATATTTGTATATATAAACCCATTGGAACCAAACCCAATGCTTCAACCATTTAAGACTTGAGAGAGAGAGAGAGAGAGCCAGGGGAGGGAAATGGGGGATTCAAGTGACTCAGTGTCGGTGGATATGGAGGGTGTTTCTCTTTGCGGAAAGGTACCCACCTTCATTCCTGCAATTCGTATTGTATTGAATTGTTTTTGCCTTTGATCTTAATTTTACTTTTGTCAACACTTTGGTCCACGTTTGGTTGCCGAAAAAATTTCAAACGAAACCATGAAATTTTTACAATGCAATAAACCTATCAGGTTTGTGTTAATGACAGGGGCCTCATTTGAAACTTGTTTAAGTGCTAATATGCATTGATTCTGCAATTCTAAAATGCTTCATTAGGCATTGGATAGCATGCACTTGTACATCAGGAATTAGTTTGTTTTTCCTTCAATGCAGGCTATTAATTTTGCTAAGAGTATCACTTTTTTTTAAAAAAAAAAAAAAAAAAAAAACTATACCTTCGAATTTGTAAGCAAACTATTTAAGTCAATTCTTAAGCACATTAATTAGCAGTTTAAATTTCTGTGCTTTGGGAAGTATATTGGGTTTTATTACCTAATTGATGAATGGGCTAATGTGCCCATGTGAGCAAAAGTCTGTGCTTTGGGAAGTATACTGGGTTCTATTACCTAATTGATGAATGCTAATGTGCCCATGTGAGCAAAAGTAGTTCTTTTTTACTTTGTTATTTAGGGTGCCACTGTCCTTGAATGCTCTACTTCTCTTCCTGATGGTGTGATTTGGAGATAATTAGTATTCTTTTCTCATTGGAGTAAACCATCCGTAAAGGTGGTTCGACTTTTTAATGTTTGGTTTAACTCTTGAACTTCATATTCAGTTTTCTCAATTTTCTTTCCTGAAATGTTGTCTAAATTGCATCCTATTGTTGAATCTCTCTGCAGGAGCATCTTGTAAAAACCTGTCTTGGTTATGTGTCTGTCTCCGTGTTGGGAGATCCGGACAAGCCAGCTCTTGTCACTTATCCTGATTTAGCCTTAAACCGTAAGTAAAACATAGTTTAGCTACTCGTAATTAGTTTTTGATACTTTTGACTTTTCTTTGTCTCTCATTTCAATTGTATGCTACTCATGTAATCAAGAAGCCGAGCAAGGGAAGGGAGTAGGTGATACAAAATTCTTAACAATTAATATACTAAAACTAACTTCTTGTCATTTCTGATGTTGTGGGTTTAAAACTGCAACTTACAAACTAGTTTGGTTTCTAAATTGGAGATATTCTATTGAAATTTTATCAAGGACAATATAGGCATTTCAAATCTCGAACATCATAGTTAGCCCAACCAAATATTTGATGTTCCAAAGAAATTTAATGTATGGAGGTTGTGCAAGGATTTAGTTGATTTTGAATTTGTACATAAATGAAAGATCAAACGATATGAAATCAACAGCATATTTCCTTTCAGTGACATTACTTAGAAGCTCCACCTAACTTTTGTCTTTTTATGTGATTTATCAGATATGTCCTGTTTTCAAGGATTTCTCTTTTGTCCAGAAGCATGTTCCTTGCTGCTCCACAACTTTTGCATATATCATATCAGTCCTCCTGGCCATGAGGTTTGTAAACCAATAACTTGACTACATAGGGCTCCCACTTGATTTTCATGTTGATAAGAGCGCTATTATTTATGTTGTATCTTATCTCGTGCCTTCTTCAAGAACTATTTCAGTTGGGAGCTTCTGCCATCAGCCTTGATGATCCTGTGTATTCTGTTGATGATTTAGTAGATCAGATTGCTGAGGTTCTTGACTTTTTCGGGTAATCAAATTTACATAATTATGTCAATCTGGAACTCGCTTTAGAGGAACTCAAATGATTTGTCCATTGGTTTAATTAGTTCCCTTAAATACGTAAGTATTTTTTGTATATTTAGATGGATTGGAAAATGAAGGGACTTTAACCTGACCGCTCTTACTTTCTCCATAGACTTGGTGCAGTGATGTGTATGGGGGTTATAGCTGGAGCTTACGTTCTCACCCAATTTGCGGTAAGATCTTACCGGGAAAATGCACTTTAGTGCTCATATATGTTGTGTTTTCCAGTAACTTCTTTATGAATCTTCTAATTTTTCTGTAACTCTTGGTGACAGATGAAATATAGATCACGCGTCATGGGCTTGATACTTGTTTCTCCTATATGCAAAGCAGCCTCATGGACAGAATGGTTGTATAATAAGGTTTTCTATTTCCCCTTCCTGGACCTTTAAGTTTGTTGGGGTTTGGAAAATCTTGTTCGCACATAACTTTTCGTATATTTCAGGTGATGTCAAATTTACTTTACTTTTATGGCATGTGTGGAGTGGTAAAGGAGTTATTGCTTAAGCGGTACTTCAGCAAGGTCTGCTATTGTTTTAGTATAAGTCAGATTTTTTTTTTTCAAGATTCATATTGGTTTGGGTGTTTTAAGTTTTAAATCCTGGTGACAGGAAGTTCGTGGTTGCGTTCAAGTACCAGAGTCAGATATAGTTCAGGCATGCAGAAGAGTAAGTGTTCTAGCCTTCAATTTTTTATTTTAATTTTTTTTTAATATTAAGTTCCTCGTCTGTGTAAACCTAACATTGAAGGTGGTTAATTTCTGAGTTTCTGTCTATAATGTATATATGCTCTTACAGTCACTTGATGAGAGGCAGAGTTCGAATGTTTGGAGATTTCTCGAAGCAATGAATGGGTAGATTCCACTTCCTAAGTTTTCGTCTTATATTTTAATTTTGACCTCCACTCTCTTTTAAGAAACTAAAATCACACTCTTGGGTTGGGGGTGTCTCCAGCAGTAAATTATCAGTGTGATTTTGTAACGTTGACTAGCATTGCAATCGATGTGACAATTTATCCATCAATGGGTTTGTCCTGCGAACTAGCTTAGAGATCATTCAAATTTCTAGTTATAACTGCTTCATAATTGGAGTTTGATGCAATAGATGGCATGGTATTAACTCTATATTTTTATTTCTAGCAGGAGATCTGACATGACATTTCTGAAGGATTGCGAAAGCTACAATGCCGTTCACTAATATTTGTTGGGGATAGCTCTCCATTTCACTCGGAAGCTCTCTACATGACTTCAAAATTAGATAGACGATATACTGCCTTGGTTGAGGTATGCAGCCCTGATCAATTCCTATTGTCATACCAAGTATCAGTTGTATCTTTCCTTGACATAAACCAATCTTTTGATCAAACATATGGGGGGGGGTTGTCGTGCAGGTTCAGGCATGCGGGTCAATGGTGACAGAGGAGCAGCCTCACGCAATGCTGATACCAATAGAGTACTTTCTCATGGGATATGGTTTATTCAGGCCTTCTCAGTCAAGTGTCAGCCCTAGAAGCCCCTTGAGTCCATCCTGCATTGCGCCGGAGCTTCTTTCACCAGAAAGCATGGGCTTGAAGTTGAAGCCAATAAAAACTCGGATTCCCTAAAGAGACGTTGAAAAAAGGCTTTGCACAAACTTTTTGTTACTATTCGAGTTGGATATCATTTCACATTGATTGGTTGGGGATTAAAAAGAAGAGTGGGAATTATTAGCGGTTCTGTAGATAAAGAAAGAAAGAGAAAAAGATACAAGGGAAATGTTTCATGAGGAAATCAGATGTCATTCTTTCATTTGTAAACATATGCTAGTTGAGGGGGGAGCGCTAGTTGTCTGTATATTTTTCTTAATAAATCATACTAGTACAAACAAACGGAAATTTTACAATAATGGTATAAAATGGAAGGTGAAACTGTGCCATCTTATGTTTTGGAAGTCGATTCTGCCTTTTTGCCTAATTTTTGGATTTATTTGCTTCCTTTTTAGGGCTAGGATTTAGATTTTGTTAGGTTTTCTCCTTGAACTTTCATGGTGGCTCATGTGTCATCCCCAAGTAGTCATCCCTTCCTAGTTGGGTAGTTGATGATGATGGCACAAAAAAATGACACAAAAGAATAAAGGATGGCCTTAGTGGAATATGTCAGGGCCTCCATGATTGGTTTGCCAAATACCAGTTGCAATCTTATTGTCACCACTAAGGCCTCGTTTGGTATGCCGTACTGTATTGACTATTTCAATCGGATAGACTAATCTGTCCACCGGATAGACTGATTATTTAGTCTGTCCACCGGATAGACTGATTATTTAGTCGGACGTTTGGAACTTTTCCGTATTAGAATGCTGACTATATTATACTGACCGGATTATATTATAGTAATTGACGAAATACTTATATCTTAAATATTAATTATGTATGTCATTATTTTTATTATTATTTATTTTAATAATAATTATTATTACTATTTATTACATTTTTATTAATTAATTATTTTAAATTTTATCATTATTATTTATTAAAATATCATTAATTATTAATTATTAATTTATTACTTTATTACTTTTTATTATTAATATTTACTAAATTAATATTTTATTTTTATTATATTACTATTTATTATTATTATTATTATTATTATATTTTACAAAATTACTAGTTATCCGACTATTTAATATGGACAATCTCGAGCGTATTATTTTAGCGTGTCTGGATCGTATTAACTTATACAGTGACTAATTAATAAGACTGATACCAAACACAAGTTTCGGATTATTTAGCCTATCCAAAGTATAATACAGCATGCCAAACACACCCTAATAGTTTTGCTTAATCATCTTCAGAGTCCAACAATATATGTAATCTTATTAAACATAACTTTTGCACGAAACACACAAAGTAACGATAATGCAACATTTTGTTTGTCTGTTACAATCAAAGAAAACCGAACCCATTACCAAACTTAACCCTAGCTAGTCTATTTTGTTCTTTGATCCAAGGACATTGAATAGGGGATTATGAAGATTCCATTAGATGTATAGTATTAGTTTCAGGCAACCCGATGATCCTAGATCTTATTACTGGCGAGGAAATGGAACCGGGACAGCATTTTCAAAGGCTTCATGGGCAGTTCCA
Organism: Prinsepia uniflora; assembly: GCA_032719365.1. Classification (NCBI taxonomy): domain Eukaryota; kingdom Viridiplantae; phylum Streptophyta; class Magnoliopsida; order Rosales; family Rosaceae; genus Prinsepia; species Prinsepia uniflora. Next base: position 66,235,510 of record CM064870.1, read on the forward strand.
GTTATGGAACTGTTTTGAGAGTTCTTACAATCGACTGGAACCACCAAGTGATTAGACATGGCTTCTTCAATGAAGAAGGCATTCACTGTGTTGACCAAAATGGTCCCGAGCTCATGGCACTCATTCCACTCATAAATCTTTGTCTTGGCAAGCAAGGGATTAGCAGAAATCAAGCTCCAGATAGGATAATTCTTCCTTGGCAGCAAAAAATCCCCTTCTTTGAGCTTCAAACCTCACAGAAATCAGGAGCTCCATCCCCAACATAAATGAACTGCTTCTGTTTCTTCCTATCTCCTGAAACTGAAGCTTGGATCTTTTCCATCGCTACACCCTGCAACAAATGAAACCCATAATCACTATTGCTTAAAACTATCTAAGCTTGGATCTTTTCCATTTGCCCATGTTGGGAGGGCAAATAGTGCAGCCATGAGAGGATGAGTTGAAATCATGGTAGGGCTTGATTCTAAGTCTGCCTTGCACATGTTGTGTTATTTGATTGGTAAGTTATGGAGTTTAGTTGCAAAGGATGAAAAGGAAATGGTGAAAAGCACACTAGGGGGGAGAGAGTGCAAATAAGATAGGATAGTTATTGATTATAATAAAAAATAATAAAATACAATTAAATAACTAATGTTGGAAACATCCAGGCTCCAAAAAAGTTAGAAATAAAATAGATATGATTATAATAAAATATAATTAAATAACCAATATCTGAAAACATCCCATTAATGGCTCCAAAAAAGTTAGAAATAAAATAGATATGATTATAATAAAATATAATAAAATACAATTAAATAACTAATATCTCGAAACATCCTGGCTCCAAAAAAGTTAGAAATAAAATAGATATAATTATAATAAAATATAATTAAATAACCAATGTCTGGAAACATCCAATTAATAGCTCCAAAAAAATTAGAAATAAAATAGATATGATTATAATAAAATATAATAAAATACAATTAAATAACCAATGTCTAGAAACATCCAATTAATGACTCCAAAAAAGTTAGAAATAAAATAGATATGATTATAATAAAATACAATTAAATAACCAATATAGAGAAACATGCTCCAAAAAATTAGAAATAAAATAGATATATATACTTAAAGTTGTAAGTATATAATATGTTTGATATGTTGTATGATTAATTTAATATAAATTTGTATTATATAATATATTTTATATGTTGAATTAATTTGAATGGTTAATTTGATATAAATTAGTATTATATAATATATTTTATATATAACAATTATATTATTTTATATTATTTATTATATATTTATTATATCAAAGTCATTATATAATTTTTATTAGTCATACATAATTATTATTGAGTACTTAAATTTTTCCTAAAATTTCATTAAAAATTTCTCATTTTTAGACTAAATTTCTGTTATTTTTATTGACCGTAAACGATATCAACAGCAATATCAATATTTAGAACGAAATATCCGTAAATTTAACTAATAATATATCCTTCAATATCGATATTTCAACCTTTGATTGTACTGTTGGGCTGCGAATGTCCAAGTTTTTATTAGCTAGTTAACTTGAACGAGAAATTTAAACCATGGAGGTCGAGTAACTTCGAACAGGTCCATGAATAAATAGTGTCACCAATCCAAAAAAGAACGGAATTGAACCGAAGAAAACATCAAGAATTGGATTCTGCATTTGCTAATAGAACATTCATGCTTCATGCTAGGAATGGTAACAAAAGCTTCCTCCTTAACCTTTGAGCTGAGAGAGAGAGTGAGAGAGAGAGAGAGAGAGAGAGAGAGAGAGATCTGGCTATATATACAGTTGTAATGTATAACTAATAATGATGAGAAACATGATCCCGAAATGCCCCTTTCAATCGGGAGGTAGGTTCCGAATTCGAGAGAGCCTTCAGTTGATACTAAATTTATGATTGTTGATGGTCATGGGGTGATGGCCTCTAAGATTTCTCTCCGTGCTGTCGTTTTGACGGATCTTCCGTCTGTTCATCTCTGCGTACATTTCTTCGATCATTGGTTTCCACAGCCGGACACGAGCATTTATGAACCAATTGGATACCTGTTTATACCAAAATATATACACATTGAGCTGCTTCTTACAAGCTGTGGTTGATTCTAAAATAGTAATTATAGGTGTGACTCGGGTGAGTTGAACGGGTTGTAAGATCAATCCAATTTTAAACCAATCTTCACATATCAAGTTCGGGGGTTAAGTTGGCTTTATGGATTAATTTGAGTTTCTTCGAATTTCGGATTGAAAATTCGGGTTGGCTTGAATTAGACACAAACGCTTGAACTCATATGTTCAACTAAAAAATTCAAAATATACAACTCAATTAAGCAAATAATCTCAGCCTTCCTTGCTGATTACAAGCTTAAAATATTTAATTTTTCCATGATTATCTTAATTAGGGTTATACACGAAGTCGAGAAACAAAATAAATTGATTTCTAACTTTAAAAGAGTAAGAGAAATACGCATTGCTTGTTGGTGGATGAATATTTTGAGAGTCCAGTATGATTAAAATTTGATGTTTGGTTAAAAGAATTCTGGTTTAAAATCAGGTTGAGATGAATTAGTTAGAATTCGAGTTGGGTTGGCCTACTAACCTAATCCAACCAACCCGACAAAGGGCCGGGTTGAAATCTGATTGGTTCGGACATTTAATTTCTAATTTAACCCAATCAAACTAAAGTTAAAATTTGGATTGAAATTGGGCATGGCCTGACCCAAGTTTCACCCCAAAAATCAGTGAGCGATTACCTGGTTTCTTGTCAATCCACTTTTGACTGCAAGAACATGTTTCTCTGCATCTTTAGGGTACCTAAAAAAACCAACCAAACGGATAATCAATTATACAATACGTCTTTATTTACAGACAGCGAGTTTAAGGAAATCAAAAGATTCATGTTTAAAGACAGATTAGAATGCTAAGGAAGCTCACGGATGGAGGAAGTTCTGAAACATCCATGCCCGTAAAACCGAGACGGATCTTTCCGGCAAGCCTCTCTGAGGCCTCCATATTTGATGATCTTTCTTTTTCAGATGCTGAAGAGCCAACTGCTTCTGCATTTCATAAGACCTATCACTCTCACTGGGAGATGCAGGGCTTGAATTCGCTCCCATTCTCAGGAAATGAGCACTAATCCTTTCGCGCAGATTTTTATACAGCACGGAGATTGTTTGAAGAGCAAATCGAGCATGTATGTGAGGATCCGAGTCAGTAGCAGCATGAAATGCAGACACAACTGTATGAATCTCGTCCACACATTGGTTGTAGCACTCATCAAGCTGCATTCGACAGAAAGTCCGGGGACATAATAAGATAATTTTATATTTTAATCACGGTAAACATCACAAAATAACAGCATACCATTTGCAACAAGGACAGCAATTTTTCTTTCTTTGTTTTGATGTCCTGTTTTCGCAATGCAGGGTCGTTGTATGCCTCGAAATCAGCATCCACGGCGGATGTCGCGTGCCTGGCGGATGAGAAACATGAGTCGTCCAGATTTTCAAGCGAATACGTTGCGATATCAGACAGTATCTCCTGAACCACATGAAGATATCTAGATCCACAAATCACTTGAGATAACTGAGGGCGTTTGCGAGAGGAGGCATAACTCAGAGAATGCTCCTCACTGTTGCTGCTAGAATTTTGATTCGAGCTAGGTTGAGCTGTCCCGGAACAACCAGCATCTGAAGATTGTTGATTCCGGAGGTCCATTGGCGCGGACGTGGCAAGTGTTAGAGCAAGTTCACTCGCAGGATTTGATGGCAACCATTCACCGAAGTCAGAAGTACCTGATGAGTACTTGTTGACCTCCCATTGGCTATTCATACTATGAAGCAACTCATCATATTCGCAATTCACGGAGTTCCCAAACAAAGAATTGGGGTTGTTATTAGGAGCATAATCTGTTTCTGAACAATTACTAGGAATTGCTGAAATTGTTGAGATTGCCAGATTGTTGAGTTCTTCCTGAAGGCTGCCTCTTGAAGCCAAAAGGGTAGAAATGGAAGCGGGACAACTAGGTGCTCCGTTAAACACGGGATTATCAATGAAACTCGAACAGACAAAGGAGGATTCTCTCACATTATGCCTTCTACCAAATGAAGGATTTGATTCGTTAAACTCAGGATGAGAATCAATGACATCAGTTTCTCCATGGAAGTTCGAAAGCACTGGAACCAAAGACATCATATGGTTTTGGTTATTGAGGTCAAATGGATAAGAGGACTGAACAAAAGAGTTCATGGATGAATGTGGAACAATCCCATCTATGATTGAAGGATTTCGACCGGCGACATTCGTGGGGACAATATACATTCGATTATCCATCATATCAGGGGACAACAGTATCAGATTGCACTAACAAGGATCTGATATAAACTGATTTTGGCCTGGAAAATTTTAGACATGGGGTTAAATTAGAACCTAAAATTCAAAGGCTGCAAAAAGGGTAGTAAATGAGGAGAAAGTTTTAGCAAATTATGAAGTTCAAATAGTAAAATTTATAAGAAATAAAGGGTGAAAATGACCAACCTGCCATCTACTTCAAGAGGAGTTATGAAGCTATCAGCAGCAGTGAATGCAGTCTCTCTCGAACAAATCAATGTTTGTAAAAAATTTGAAGTAGATTCATGGAATTTCCCAAATCAGGAGATGGGGTTTCAAATGAAATGAAAGATGGAATAATGTTGATTGAAAGATAAAATCAGAAACCAGGCAATTGAGTGAAATATCATCACTTAAAGGAGTGGAGTACAAAGAAAAATGACTTTGTTCCTTCTTTAACAAAAAAGAACAAGGAGAAAAAGCTAACAAGAAGGCCTCTCTTTCTCAAATCACAAGAAATCAAAAGCCATTGACACAAAAGGTGAAGTCTTTTGTTTGAATGAACAGAAACGCTTGGATTCTTTTTGCTTTATTTTTTTTTTCTTCAAGAGGAACCAAAATCCAAGAAATTGAGATTCATCAGAGTTTCAGGAATCAGAGGACCCATCAAGTTTCAGAGACTTAATTTCTCTTTTTTCTCTTCGTTTCTTTTCGCTAGGCTTTTTTTTTTTATATAAATTAAAATTATATTAAAAAGTAAGCTCTAAGAAGAACCCAAAAGGGCAACAATAACAAACCTCAAAGAGCAGAAACATTCCTGAGAAAGAGAAGACAAACGTCAACCCATAAAAACTAGCGAACAATTCTGAAACTAAGGCAAGATCAGCTTAATCTATTTATTAAGTAATAGGTAAATTTAAAATTCTAACAACCTGAATATTATTTATATTAAATTTAAAATTAATATTATAGAATTTCAAACAAATCAAATCAATAATACAATTAAAAATATAATAATAGGGGCACCGAGATATAAACTTTAAAGTTTTAAAAGCCACAAGATTTAAACTTTAAAGCACGAAACATAAATGGGTCTGAAAAATAAAGGACAACCCATCTCAGAGAACCCAATAAAAGAAAAAAAGAGTGAGTGAGTCAAAAAAGCCGAACAGCGAATGAAGGGCCTGAAATTATGAAATGGACCCATAAATTTATTAAGACAGAGAAAATGAGAAAAAGAAGCGCCACACACCAAAGCAAGAGAACACAAACAAGCAGCAGAAATTACTCTTCTTTGTTGTAGTGGATGACTGGATGCAGAGGGGGAAGAGAGAGAGAGAGAGAGAGAGGCACTCATTTCTTCTACAGGCTTTTGAAGAGGGCCCATTATTTTCCCTCTCATTCTGATTTTTTTGTCCTCCTCACCACCTCTCATTATCTGTTTCTCTGCAATCATCACAATCAAAATATCTGGATTCTCTCTGTTCAACCCACTGTTGTTGGCAGAGTGAGAGAGAGAGAGATAGAGATGGCAAAAAAGAGAGTAAAAAGCTCTTTGCTTTTTAGCTATTTTTTGACGCCAGCTTTAGTCTCGCTGATGAGATGCAAGAGTAAATGTGGCAACCCCCCCCCCCCAAAACTTTCTCTTCAGAATCTTAACAACTTATGGCTTAAAAGGCAAATTGATAGGCGAAAAGAGAGAAATCCAAGCCCTTGCGCCTGCCACTGGGCCACATACTTTTGTAGACAATGCTGATGCAACCAAACCCAAAATCTTATGAAAAATATCTACTTCCCAAATCTTCAACAATTCAATTCATTTCAAATTTCATCCCAACAACCCACCTACTTTGCCTTCTTTGTCACTGCATCTGCATGGAATATAAATAAAACTAAACTAAACCCTAGCCCTAATTATTTTAGGCTGCACAATTACTAATAGGCTTTTTGAAATCCAAGAGGTGATGATGACAATTTGCATCCAATCTGGGTAGGAGAGATTCCATAATGCTGAAACAGTGGCTCTTGTTATTTATATACTTAAGGCCTCGTTTGGTATGCCGTACTGTACTGACTATTTCAATCGGATAGACTAATCTGTCCACCGGATAGACTGATTATTTAGTCGGGCGTTTGGTACTTTTCCGGATTAGAATGCCGACTATATTATATTGACCGGATTATATTATAATAATTGACGAAATACTTATATCTTAAATATTAATTATGTATGTCATTATTTTTTTATTATTTATTTTAATAATAATTATTACTATTTATTACATTTTTATTAATTAATTATTTTTATTTTTATCATTATTATTTATTAAAATATCATTAATTATTAATTATTAATTTATTATTATTAGTATTTATTACTTTTTATTATTAATATTTACTATATTAATATTTTATTTTATTATATTACTATTTATTATTATTATTATTATTATTATTATTATTATTATTATTATTATTATATTTTACAAGATTACTAGTTATCCGACTATTTAATACGGACAATTTCGAGCGTATTATTTTAGCATGTCTGTACCGTATAAAAATATTCAACCGTATTAACTTATACGGTGACTAATTAATACGACTGGTACCAAACACAGGTTTCGGATTATTTAGCCTATACAGACCGTAATACGGCGTACCAAACACACCCTAAGTGAGCTTTGATTTTAACTGTTGGATCATGAATTTAATATAGTTAAAATAATGCTTTTTCTTTTATTTTTAAAGTATTCAGCAAATATATGAAGGTTCTGGTGATGTGACAGTACATGCAAACCTGCTCTGAGATTTTGCTGCCCATCTCCATGTGCCAGTACATGATTTGCTTACAAAGTAAACACCACTCAAGTAATCAAGCACTGGAAAGTGGAAATAAACCTTCTTTCCACTGTTATGTATCACTGTGTGTCGAAATTACAAATAAATTAGACAAGTAATTATAAATAGATTGATTTTACAGAAGATTCTCTTCCATAATTATGGTAAAATTGCTCATAAACAAATTACGGTACAATTTAAAATACATCATACAAAATGTTACCAATTACACCGCCTATTACATTGTATCGTATTAAAGTATTCCTTATGCACTAGCTAAAGGAGCTCTTAAGTACATTTTCTTTAAAGAAAATGAACAAAAATCCTATTTTAATTAGGCATGGATACATGATTGAAATTTTATATGAGTCAAATATTCAAACTAATATACAATAAATGAACTTGATGAAATGAATGCGAGCTATTATGCCTAGATTTTATTTTTTTTATTTTTCTCACATTACTCCAAGTCCCCAACAATGCGCATGAAGCTTCTATAATGTAATTAGGTAATGTATCTAGTAATATTTTATAATTTAAATACACAATTGATATTTCATTAAAATTAATAAATACATTCAACTTCTAAAAAATTAATATATTCATCCAAAAAAGCATATAAAAATCTATTTTTTACAATGTGTGAATATATCATGTACACTAATTGACTCTTTTTTTTATCATCAAGAATAATGAAATTGCATTAAACCGAAGAAGATTCAGTTACATCCCTTGGTGAGGATAGACTCCAATCAAGGAGAAGCTTCCTCTATCCAAATTTGATCAGAACAAATACTTACAATAGACTTAACCAAGAAATGAGCTGCCATATTACAACTACGAGGAATAAAGCTACATGAAGCACTATCAAGTATAAAAATAATCTCCTTAGCTTCTAGAATTAAGTTTCTATCAGCAGATAAACAAACATTGGAGCCATTTATAAGATTAACCACCACTTGAGCATCAAATTCTACCTCAATGGAACGGAAGCCGCCTCCCATCAAATTGATAAACCCTTGGATTTAGCAAAATTACAGCATGTCTACGATTAGAGATTCCAATAAGAGGAAGGGTCATAGCCACCAAAACTTCCCAAATACCATATCTCACAATCCCACAAGTACCGCTGTAATTTATATTGGCCCTAAAAGCACCATCAACATTAAGCTTGAGACATCCATAAGCTGGCCTTCTCCATTTCACCTCTGTCCCCTGGTTTGAGGGTACCTCCTTGATCCCCTCCTTAGCTTTGGTAGTTCTAAATTCATAGAGAGTCACCATAAGAGGAAGAAGGATCCACCACAACATTGTTATAGACCATACTCATTCGGGATTTGGAGCCCCTAAATTGACGTCCAAGTGACATCCGATTTAGGATTCGGAGCCCCTGGCTCGACTTTTGAGTTGCCACACAATATCAGTCTCAGGATTTGAAGCCCTGTGCTCGACGTCTGAGACCCACAATCAATCAACACAAGCACAACAACATTTCACACATCACAAGTTCTGAGAACCACATACTCATATCTCAACTTAGTATCACATACTCGTATCACATATCAAGTTCACAAATCAATTATACAATCAGAATCTCGAGCCTAAGCCCAAAACCATAATCACCATCGTTCTCGTAAAATGTGTCATTAGTGTACATTTCGTAAAAATCATTTAGAAATCATAAATACTCCAAATCACGTTCTTTCATATCATAAACCAAGTTCACTTCGAAATCATAACCAAAACGGTATCTGAAACTAGTCTACCAAAAATTTTGTAAAACGTACAATAAAATATTAATTAAATATCCAAAAAATCACTTAAATTCATATAAATTCCCAATCACTCAATATCATCAAAATCACATAGAAAATCCTTTAAATCAGGCAAATATGCATGCATAATAGTTTAGGGGAATAAAGTCCACACACACCTCCGTATCGCCGGATTCTACTTCGCAGATTGAATTGAAGGGTTGTGAATGAGCTAAGGAAAAACCCAAATTGGATGCACTGTTCATCATTCTCATCATTCTTCCATTTTTTGTTTTTAAATATCTTCTTTTTACAATTTTTGATAAATAATTAAACACCCAATTGTTTATTGACACGTAAGTAACATTGATGTTGTTACTAACATGAATAACGATTTGGAGCAACATAGGTAACAAAAGGCATCTTATGGCAATACATTGGAGCGTTTTACGACTATGAGAACAAAGTGAGATTCAATATCTGATTAATAGAGTATTTTGAATAATAAATTTTACTTTCCACATAAGATAAAATATACACCTGAACAGACCCACCCACATAACATGAAGGAAGAACGGCAAGAATTGCCTTCAGAAAGAGGAAACTCTCACACACGTGAGAGACTACTTTGCACTAATTGACCTTGATAACATCAACATACAATAGTTTCTTTAAACATGGCTTATGAAGTAGATTATGTTTTGAAAATATAGAGACATGTCTTGAATCTTGGTATGAAAGTGAGACTGTCTAATCTAGAGGAAGAAAGGCCTAAATTGGGCCGGACCCGAGACTAGTTAGAAGTGTTATATGGACCTAGAACGTAATGCACAACCCAAATAAATAGATAATCTACAAATCATACTATATAAGATATTTACGCTTGGTTCGATCTAATTTTAAAGAGTTTAATTTTTAAATTTCATTTTGTAAATTCTGCCCTCTCATTGGAAGAAACACTTAGTATAAAAAGCGGAGTACATAACGTAAAAAATAGGATGTGAAAATAATCTGTCTTCCTAATGCCAAACCAAACGTGAAGGAATAAAATTTGAGTTAAGTTCAAGTGTTGAACAATTAGACATAATCCTTTAAATCCATACGAAAAAAAAAAAATTACACTTTATTTTAGACTTCAAATTAGAAGTGTTAATTTCACTTGATTCGAGTTTTCTATTCGTAACTAATTGAATAACTATTTAGTTTTTCTCTTATATGTATATTATAGAGTTTTATGCCAAAAAAAAATGGATAAACTTTGGAAACTGATGACTCGGAAAGACACTTTAAAAAAAAAAAAAAACCTTGTGATGCTAATGGTTAAGGGAGCTTCTACTTTTTTGGTAATAAATGGTTAATACCAATGTCTATGCAATGAAACATATCGTCACTTACTATTATAGTCTATTAATTTTTTTTATGTAAGAGATTTTGAATTTAATTATAGTAAATAATAAGGTTGATACATTCTCTAATATCATTGTATAAAAAATGACGTGAAACATATTATTACGTGATGTTTTTTTGAAATATCACTAAGCGATCTTAATTAATGGGAAAATTTTATGTGTGATCATCGTTTAGAATGTTTAAATTAGGTAAACTGGAACAAATTCAACTAATTATAATTAGTTCAATTTGATCCAAAATTACACGCGTAAAAACCATTTAAACCATTGAGATTAATTTCATGAGCCATACTTGCACCCCATTATAGATTATTTTTTTCGCTTCGCTCCTTTTACAAATGGAATTGTCATTATACGTATATTATAACTATAAAAGCTTGTTATCAAACTCACAATTTCTGACAGGACCCGTCCCAACTGGACTTTGATAACCGTGCCCGGTCCTGCTCCCGTCTGACAAGTCAGCTGAAGTCCCGAAACTACCCTTCAGCACCTGTCAGACAAGGAATAACTGCACTGATTTCCGCTTATGCCTCGCCTCTCGATCAGCCCCGATCGTCGTGTCATGGCCTGGAGGGTCATCAAAACAGGAAAGGTGTGAGTGGACAAAAATAATATCATTTAAAACACATTTCAAAATACATCATTTACCCTCCAGTTTATCAAACCATACATGCATAGAATCAAACATATGAATCATTTCACGAAACCATTTTATCGTAAAGCACATAACTTGGGAATTACACATCCGAGGGTCCTCTGGGAATTACACATCCAGAGTTATCATCTTACTGAGAATTACACATCCAGCCTCACCGGGAATTACACATCCGGTCCCTCCGGGAATTACGCATCCGGAGTCCCTCCGGGAATTACGCATCCGGAGTCCCTCCGGGAATTACGCATCGGAGTCCCTCCGGGAATTACACATCCGGAGTCACTCCGGGAATTACACATCCGGCCGAAGTTTACCCAGGAATTACACATCTGGGGGCACTGAACATCAATACAAAATTAAAATCTTTATTTCAAAATCATCATTAAGACCATGTCAAAACCATTTATCACGGGGTCTCAAGCCCAAATCTCATTTTCACGCAAATCCGTACAACCGCAACCGAAGTTTCCATTTTCACATAAATCCGTAAAATATCCGAAAAACATTACAAATCCATAAAATCAATCCCTGACTCATAATCCGAGTTAAAACCAATCTCAAATCCCGGGCCTTCGCCCAAAACAGTAATTTCACAGTTTTTCGAAAAACGTGCCCAAAATACTGATTAAAATAATCATTAAATCCCGTAAATAATCATGCCAAATCATTGCAATTCAAATCATGCAATAAATCATGTAAAACATTTAACTATGCATGCATACCAGTTTATAAAACAAACATCCACTCACACACCGTCCATATCACTCGTTTTCCGAACTGCACGCGTTTCCGTAATTTCTAATATTTTCCAGGAATCTTGAATCCTGTCCAAAATCATTACTCAGGGTCACTAATGACTTAATTAACATCATATTAATTTCCCATAATTTTCTGGGAATTAATTACGAATTTAAAACGTAACATAAACCTTCGGACCCTCGAAACAATATCGAAACGGTGTCCGATTAATTCGAAACCAACACCAAAATGTTCGTTACATTGCATAGAATAAAAGTCATGTTGAACTCACCTCGGGAATCATGCCCATACGCCCTCACGAGCCGCCGTGAGTGGCTACGCGTGAAACTCACGCGGCTGCTATAGTGCATCGTCCTTACCCGTTTAACTAATAAACGGATCCTACAACCCGCGAACAGACCCAATTTGATTCCCATCAATTCTGCATCAATTTCTACAATTAACCCGTCAATTAGCATCGAAATAGGCTTAATTAAGGATCTGTAAACTCAATTTGTATCAAACTTACCTTAATCCTTTTAATTCAAACTCGATTTTCGAAGAACACTGAACACTGTTCATTTTCCAATCTCCATAAATTCTCATTGTTTTCCTTCAATTGATGCATCAAGGAGCTTCATGGGATTCTATTAACCAGATTTCCAACATCAATTGCATCGTTCCATGTCCCCAATTCCTCGACTCAAGTTCGAAAATCCAAAGTCTTCCCCCTCTCTATTCTAGCCCAAAACGACTCCAATTTCCTTCATTTTTAATCTGGTCTTGGTCGAACTGATCCCAGAAGACATAATTGAACCTCAATTTGAATCATCACGACCAATAACTTTAATCTTGAATTTTGGACAATTTTGAGCTTCCACGGTTTGGGTTTTCAGATTTTAGGATTAATCCTCTAATTTCTTCTCATTTTTCACTCTCGAATTCACTTATTTTGTAATGACCCGTCCCGTAAACCGAGATTAGATTAATGGTTAATGACAGATTAGTGAAGTTAATCGATGTTTAGTTGGCTGATTTCGGGCGGACGGTGCGAAATGACGATTTTGCCCTGGGAATGGGCAAAAATGTTGACTTCTCTTTCGGGTGGTCAAACGAACTTTGACCGATGACTGTGACGTAATTTGTAACGTCACGAGTTCATAGCCAGGTGACACGTTCAATTTCGACATCCGAGGAGGAAGTTATGATGTTCAGAAGTTCAAGGGCAATTCGGTAATTTCGTTAATGGTTTGAATGACTTGAAAATAGAATGGTTTTGTGACATGACTTCTGATATGCATGCATTGGTTTTTAAATGGAGGGTATAAATGTAATTGTGTTTTCTGATAACTGGTTTTGAACTTTTACTTTATTTTTGTCCACTCACAGTCTTTTCATGTTTTCGATACCCTCTAGGTTGTTGTGGTACGGGCTGTTGGTCGAGAGAGGCGGAGACATCACACACGCAATCCACAGTAGAGTCTGCACACTCTGGGAAGTTCGGAAGCTTTTGGATGGTTGGATCGAGAATCCCTTGTCCGACTTAGGTGTCACATGAAAGTTGAACGTCGGTTTAGCCTATGTGTCATGTGTAAGGTAGACGAGAGCAGGACTTAACCCTTAATCCCGAGGGATTGGGGGTGGGTCCTGTCATATTTTCTCTCTGTTTTATTGCTCAATTGCACCTGTTTCTCAATTGGTTTTGGTTGCTGGTAAGATCGATCAAGTGAGGTCATGGTCTCTGTTTTTCGAACACACACACGTTTTACAATTTAAACACACACACATATATCATATCCAATACCAGATGGCTATCACAGCCACTAATGGTCATCTGCATAGTGACATGTGTCACTCACAGACCTGTATGACTCACTAAAGCAGCCGACTCATCAAACCTTAGCCCAACCAAAATTACCATTTTACCCTTACCTTCTAATTTACCAAAATACCCCTCACAATTCTAGACCCATAACTTTCACGTCCGAACTCCGATTGACGCATGCCACCTGTCTATGGATTCAGCGTCCCGAGACCTATCCAACGGTACTTACGGAAAGTCCAAATAAGGTCCCGATCAAAAAGTCAAATTTTGCCCCCATAACCAATGGCAAAATCGTCCTTTCTTTCCAATTTTTTCCAATTTTTTCCTTTTTCGAATTTCCGGGTCGTCACAATTTCAAACGTACTTATATATGCACAAAAAATCAACCAAATGGAGATGACTCAACTATATATATAAACTAAATAGACGACTCATCAAGAAGATCTTAATTGTTACTAATGTCATTGATTTATTTGATACATATAAATACCTAAACAATTTCCTATTTTTATGATCTTAAAGAACTAAACGATCTTCAATTATGTTAGTTTTTTTTATAGATCAACTTGAAATGATGATTTAAATAATAAATTGTTCTAATTATGTTATATGTATAAAAATAATTTAATAAATAATGAAGTGAAACAAAGAGGTCCCTTAAATATGGGTTGCAATCCTAATTTGATTTACCGGTTTCAATAATTCGTGTGTGGTTTGCCCACACTAATTTGTTTTACTAGCCAGGGGCGGACCGACCAAGGGGCAAGGAGGGTCACTTGACCCTCCCCCGACCGGAGAATTGACAGGACCCATCCCAATCCCCCCGGGATTACCGTGGAATGTGCCCTGCTCCCGTCCAACAAGGGGTGTCAGACAAGGGATAACCAAGAGCTACTGCCCAAACGGGCCATCCAGAGTGCGCAAGGACCGATGGAGGAGGTGTGCAATGTCTCAGTCTCTGCTGCAATCGCATCCGTAATCAACCTGAAGGGCATTAAAACCAAAAGCTGTGAGTGGACAAAAACCAATAAGTTTACCAAATACATTTATAAGACATTTATGCCCTCCAATAAAAACGTATGCATGCCACCAAAAACCAGTAACCAAAACGTTTGCTCAACCGAGCCATTAGGGCCTTAGCCCAAAAACCGTTAACCAAAAACCAAGTGTGGGAACTCAGCCCAAAACCGTGGAATACCACCACCATACATATTAAAACCATGTGGGTCACCACCCACTACCATAAATGAACATTAATTCAAAATCCGAAACCATTTAGGGTCCCTGACCCGACATACCATTTCATAACCAATAATCCATTTTATTCACTAATCCATATTTTACCATTACCATCACCTGCATCCCAGATGCTTAGCGTCCCAGACGCTAGACGTCCCTGACGTCATATCTCACGGTTTCATAAGCTACGCGTGCTGCCCGGGGTCTCTCCGGGTCCATATATCTGACATCCCTGATGTCTGACGTCCCTGACGTCAATCATAGCAATCCTGCTCCTGAGTCATCATACGGTCCGGCTGCTCCGTATAATGACCCCTCGCAGGCAATGCACCGTGACTTCCCCAGTGTCCCAGACATCTGGAGGAGACCATCATATATCCTTGTATCCAGATGGTATATGGAAAACAGTTTTATTAAATCCTTTTATCACATTATTACCATTGGGCCCTGCCCGAAATTTCCATAAAACCACATAATTCCATTTAGGGTCCCTGACCCAAAATCACCATTATAAAATATAGGGTCCCTGACCCGAAATCACATTTATTATCCAACTGGGCCTCATGCCCGATTTTATAAACCACTGGGCCCACGGCCCGATTTGTAAACCAACTGGGCCCGCAGCCCGACTTATAAACCCACTGGGCCCACGGCCCGAATTCACAAATCAACTGGGCCCCTGGCCCGATAATATAACTCAAATGGGTCTCAGCCCGATTTCATACCAACTGGGCCCCTGGCCCGATTTCATTAACCAACTGGGCCCCCGGCCCGATTCTCAAATGGACTCCAAGTCCGAAATTTCCAAAACAAGTGGGCCTCAAGCCCGAGTTCATATTTCCAATTTCAAAACCATTTCATCATATTATTTATTTAACCACAAGCACACAAAACCACAAATAAACCGTTAATCCCGATATACGTGAAATACGGAAAACACCTCGAAATACGTGCAACATAACCAAAATCAATGTTCACAAATACCATCATAGAAATCATGTATATAAACCATATAACACATTTAAGCATGCATAGGATTTATAAAACCAAAGTCCACTCACAGACCGTTTTAACCGTGTGCCTCGATACGCGTGCCACCGGCCCTCCCGGGCCACACCACTATCACCGGGACTCCCAATCCTGTCCAAATTACATTAGAGGGTTACTAACCTCATCATTAACATCCTATCAAAGTCCCGTAATTTTCCCGAATTGTTACTTATTTTTAAACTTAATTTAAAACCTTCGGACATCCCGAACACTATCGAGACGGTGTCCGATCGACCCGAAACCAATTCCAAAATGTCCGTTACATTAAATGGGACAGAAGTCATGTTGACCTCACCTCGAGATTCGTGTCCACGCACCGCCGTGAGTGGCTGCGCGTGAAACTCACGCGCCTGCTACAGTGTCACCAGCCCAACCCGTTTGTCTGGTAAACGGGTCCAATTCACCCGCGACACAACCCGGTTCCAATCCTATCAATTCAGCCTTAATTACAACAATTGATCATTCCATTAGCTTCGTTTTAAGTTTAATTTAAGTTTTGTAACATTGATTACACAAGACCGTACCTACAACTCCACGATTCGATGATGAACACCAAGAACACCCGTCCGTTGTTCATCCTTCGAACCCCATCCATTTCAATCGATATCCTGAAATTGATTCAACCAGAAGCTTCCATGGACTCTGTAGATCATTTCCCCCAACCCAATTGCTTCAATCCAGTGTTCAATCGTCACGACACAAACTCGAGCACCGTCACTGTTCATCAATGGAGGTCCATCGATCTCGATCAGTTTCCTTCAATTGATGAACCCAGAAGCATCGTGGGATCATGAGAAGTAGTTTCCCCACCTCAATTGCATCCAACAAAGCCTCCAATTCCACGACTCAGCTTCGATTTCTTCCTCTGTCACCAAGCTCGATCAGAGCCAAAACGGCACCATTCCTTCTCGTTTTTGATGTGGATCGACTCGTCTCAACCTCAGGAAGATGTTTGTAACCTCCAATTCGATCATCACAGCCCAATTCCTTCAATTTGATTTTCCCTCCCAAAACTCAATTTTTCGAATTCACAGTTCCTCCTCACTGCCACTCTCTCGTGTTTACCCAGTTGCAATCACCCTCAAATTGCTCACAAATTCACACTCTCAGGTTCAGCAATGGGAGAGGAATTGGTTGGGAGAGTGTTGGATTTGGTTGTACACGGTTAAGGAAAATACAAATGGAATTAATGGAAATTAAAATGATTAATTAATTAATTAATAAATATTAAAACATCATAATGATGTTTCCCCTAAGACAAGGATTCTGGTTTCAAGGGATGAGTGACACTTGTCACTCATCCAGGTGTGTAGGGTCAACGGTCACTATTCATTATTATATTATTATTTTAATCCCGGCCTCGGTTCGTTAGTTCGTTTCTTGACCATAACGTCGTCGTCGGATCTCCGATTTCGGCATGCCGCCTGTCGTTGGATTCGTATCGACGATACCTACGTAACGGTCCTTGGCCCTCGTCCATCGGACCTCCCGATCAAAAAGTCAACATTTGGCCCCTAATAAGCCAAATTACCAAAATACCCCTCAACTTCCGAACACCATAACTTCCTCTACGAATGTCGGAATCGAACGTGCCACCTGTCTATGAACTCGTGACGTCCCGAACTACGTCACGGTCATCAGTCAAAGTCCATTTGACCGCCCGAACAAAGAGTCAACCTTTTGCCCACGACCAGGGGCAAAACGGTCATTTTGCACATTTTGTCCGATTCCGCCCTACTAACCACCATTCAACCTCGCTAATCAAGATTAGTCACTAAACTAATCCCGGAATTCGGGACGGGTCGTTACAACCTTCCCTCCTTAATAAATTTCGTCCTCGAAATTCCAACCGATCTAATCTCAACGTACTTCCCTCCTTAATAAGTTTCGCTCTTGAAACTCGATTACCCTGATTCCACGAACACCCCGTGGAAAGTGGAATCGACCACGCAACACGTGTACACCCGCACACCAACTAACCAGGCAAAACTTGTCTGCACTCTACGTACCACTAATACTCAAAACGCAACGACTACATTCGACCCCGTCGAATGACTGAAACTACTTGTTTCGAATTTGACACCACTTGTCAAATCCACCCTCTCGTTGACGCAACAACTCGACGGTTCCTTTCCCACTCCCACTAGGAGTCAGCTGACCCCACTCAACAATCTATGTTGACACATCCTGACAAACTGTCACCACACAGTTGTTGTCAGTCGAAAACTGACACTAGACTCACTCGTGGCTACACATGCCACCAACGTACTTAACTTAGTAAACGATTACCGACCTTTCAAACGACCTGTGTGTAATTAAACACATCGGAATTACCATGACCCATTGCATAGTAATGTCCGGTCCACAACCAATCCCATGGTATCGGAACCAATCCGACTACCAACACGTTCACCAACACACCTCGGGTATATCCCGTATACCGTAACTAGACATCACAAGTCTACAAGGTATTGTACCTCGAACCATGTACGAAGTACACACATCTACCTAATAACCAGACTACAACCGCCTAGGTCATAGCCGAACGCGTTCCAACAATGGAGTACATTTGCCCAATCCAGCATGAGACAAAACGAAACTCCACCCAACATCTAGTTCCAATTCCGAATCCAAATCCGCAAGTTCGTAAGAAATCCCGGATCCAAACCCAGACATCACAGTTTAACTCATTTCCAAATCCGAATCCGAAATCATTATTCCGTAAGTTAGCATTTGGAATAATCATCCCGTACCCAAATCCAGAAATATACTTTCAAGTTCCAAAATCGAATCCTGAATCGTCACCCAGATATTCGATTCCAAATCCCGAAATCTCGTTCACATTTACCAAGACACACCAAAACCGAACCTATCGGTTACCCGTTCAATACACTTGATTGACTTCATAGGGAAGCCAATCCAACCTCCACATGTCTAAGGTTGACAAAATTCAACTACCTTGAAAACCTACTCACCCGAGTAGAATACCCTACGGGCCCTTCGAAAAGAAGTTCAATCTCGTCATTTACGACTCACGTACCAAGGTAAGAGTGATACACTCTCCCCCTATCTGAATCATCAAGATCACGACCCAGATAGACACTGTGTCCCTGACAATAACGTCAAAATCCTAGATCGCCACAACGATTGACAACCGACTCCGACAACTAGACAGATCAGTCAACGACGAGACACGTCGAGACTGCGGATTCTCACGGATTACCTTGTATCAGTCCTTGTCATTCCACCTAGGAAAAACCAAGGACGATCCAAAATGATGACGTCAAAACTCATCCGACGTGGATGCAACAAAACTCACTGCACTCACCACGCCATGTACCGCAACATTGTCTGCCACCAAGCAGAAAATAAAAAATCTCGTTTACCTAATTTCGAACACGTAGCTCCTCCTAATGACCTCGCAATTACACCTGGCCCACCAACCAATACACGCTCAACGTACTGGTAACTACAGTCAATGTCTGGCAGGGCAGAAAGCAAGAAGTCAACCCCAATGACTTTGGAATACCAATCACCAAAAACGAGCACCACTCTCGTTCCCCAATCACAACTCTCCTCGACACTAAGGTTCCTACCATGTTGGAAACAGACATGCTCCCAACAAGACGTCAAGTCTAACCACTAGACTTCCTACCTCCTCAATTCACTTGGACAACCCCGGGTCCACAATCAATCCGCTATTGTTCCGTTCGCACATCCCTACCTTTACAGGTTCAACACTCGGTTTCCCAAGTTCTCAATTACAAATTCCTACCTTTATACCACTAATGGTTTTCCTCGTCTTTTCCAGTTTTAATCATTTCCATGTACATTTTAGGGATATTTAAAAACATAAAATCGCACAAATTTTGGAGTTGCCAACAACTCCCCAAATCCACTAATCATCCCAAAATTCCGTAAGTCTTAATTATACCATTTTAATCCACTCATCACTGGTTATCTCACCACTATTGGGACTTATCCCAACACAGCACAATCTTAACTGGATCCCATCCAGTCCATCCCTCAACCATTACCGAATCTCAAAGACCGAACATATGTTCATCATGACGGAGTCACACCCAATTTGTGGCTCATCGTCAACACCATTACCGACACTAGCACCAGCGCTAGTACCAGCACCAACACTCTATCAACATCACTAGTATCAGCACACATGCATCCATACTAGCATCAGCACAAAAGTACCAACCCCGCAAACATCCATACTGCACACCGTGTGCAAATACGACAACCCTGGATCTCCGTTCATACGGAACGACGATCCCGTACCTCACGACTATGGGTACCACTATTCTGACAATCCCTATCAGGAAAATGAACGTTCCCCGAACGTCCCCTGATCCCCAAGTATCAGAACCATACCAATTACCCTCGATAGCCAGTCATCTCCATATGACTTCCGACTAACTGTCATTGCTATCGAGATCCGCATCCACACATCACACCAATACCCGATCCAACACGGGATTCCATAATTTATTTCAGAACCGTATCCGTACATCGAATCCCATAGTTCTGCCTAAACTCACCAGAGCCATCCACATGGTCATCCATGACCTCAGCCACTCGTCGCAGCACAAGTTCTCATCCACTAACCACAATTAAGGTTTACCTTTTTAATACTAGGGTTCCACAATCACACCCTATGGTTTAACCGAACCAAACAGCTCTCCGTAATATAAAATTCACAACCTGACCGACCCCGCGGTCTAGACATCGAATAGACATCAAATCTAATCCTACCATCCCATCAACGTGGGTTCCACCACTAGGTCATCGGCCAACTCCGATGAACCAACATCCCTCACACTAGAAACCACCACAAGGGTTCACATTTTAGACCATTACTCACATGAGGTTCCCCGAACCTAGCTGCACCTAGCAGCACAACAATCCAATATCACATGACCGAACCGACGGTCCCACTATACCAGTTCACCACAATCAACCCCACTTGGGTCGAATCACATTAACGCACGGCGTATCGGGCCAATCGCAATCCATCCACTATCCAAACCCAAAAACTATCTATCAGGTTGATAACGAATTGCAGCCCAATGAGACATCACACCCTCGACCTGCGCGCACAAATAGAGCAACCATGCTCTGATACCAAGTTGACAGGACCCATCCCAATCCCCCCGGGATTACCGTGGAATGTGCCCTGCTCCCGTCCAACAAGGGGTGTCAGACAAGGGATAACCAAGAGCTACTGCCCAAACGGGCCATCCAGAGTGCGCAAGGACCGATGGAGGAGGTGTGCAATGTCTCAGTCTCTGCTGCAATCGCATCCGTAATCAACCTGAAGGGCATTAAAACCAAAAGCTGTGAGTGGACAAAAACCAATAAGTTTACCAAATACATTTATAAGACATTTATGCCCTCCAATAAAAACGTATGCATGCCACCAAAAACCAGTAACCAAAACGTTTGCTCAACCGAGCCATTAGGGCCTTAGCCCAAAAACCGTTAACCAAAAACCAAGTGTGGGAACTCAGCCCAAAACCGTGGAATACCACCACCATACATATTAAAACCATGTGGGTCACCACCCACTACCATAAATGAACATTAATTCAAAATCCGAAACCATTTAGGGTCCCTGACCCGACATACCATTTCATAACCAATAATCCATTTTATTCACTAATCCATATTTTACCATTACCATCACCTGCATCCCAGATGCTTAGCGTCCCAGACGCTAGACGTCCCTGACGTCATATCTCACGGTTTCATAAGCTACGCGTGCTGCCCGGGGTCTCTCCGGGTCCATATATCTGACATCCCTGATGTCTGACGTCCCTGACGTCAATCATAGCAATCCTGCTCCTGAGTCATCATACGGTCCGGCTGCTCCGTATAATGACCCCTCGCAGGCAATGCACCGTGACTTCCCCAGTGTCCCAGACATCTGGAGGAGACCATCATATATCCTTGTATCCAGATGGTATATGGAAAACAGTTTTATTAAATCCTTTTATCACATTATTACCATTGGGCCCTGCCCGAAATTTCCATAAAACCACATAATTCCATTTAGGGTCCCTGACCCAAAATCACCATTATAAAATATAGGGTCCCTGACCCGAAATCACATTTATTATCCAACTGGGCCTCATGCCCGATTTTATAAACCACTGGGCCCACGGCCCGATTTGTAAACCAACTGGGCCCGCAGCCCGACTTATAAACCCACTGGGCCCACGGCCCGAATTCACAAATCAACTGGGCCCCTGGCCCGATAATATAACTCAAATGGGTCTCAGCCCGATTTCATACCAACTGGGCCCCTGGCCCGATTTCATTAACCAACTGGGCCCCCGGCCCGATTCTCAAATGGACTCCAAGTCCGAAATTTCCAAAACAAGTGGGCCTCAAGCCCGAGTTCATATTTCCAATTTCAAAACCATTTCATCATATTATTTATTTAACCACAAGCACACAAAACCACAAATAAACCGTTAATCCCGATATACGTGAAATACGGAAAACACCTCGAAATACGTGCAACATAACCAAAATCAATGCTCACAAATACCATCATAGAAATCATGTATATAAACCATATAACACATTTAAGCATGCATAGGATTTATAAAACCAAAGTCCACTCACAGACCGTTTTAACCGTGTGCCTCGATACGCGTGCCACCGGCCCTCCCGGGCCACACCACTATCACCGGGACTCCCAATCCTGTCCAAATTACATTAGAGGGTTACTAACCTCATCATTAACATCCTATCAAAGTCCCGTAATTTTCCCGAATTGTTACTTATTTTTAAACTTAATTTAAAACCTTCGGACATCCCGAACACTATCGAGCCGGTGTCCGATCGACCCGAAACCAATTCCAAAATGTCCGTTACATTAAATGGGACAGAAGTCATGTTGACCTCACCTCGAGATTCGTGCCCACGCGCCGCCACGCGCCACCGTGAGTGGCTGCGCGTGAAACTCACGCGCCTGCTACAGTGTCACCAGCCCAACCCGTTTGTCTGGTAAACGGGTCCAATTCACCCGCGACACAACCCGGTTCCAATCCTATCAATTCAGCCTTAATTACAACAATTGATCATTCCATTAGCTTCGTTTTAAGTTTAATTTAAGTTCTGTAACATTGATTACACAAGACCGTACCTACAACTCCACGATTCGATGATGAACACCAAGAACACCCGTCCGTTGTTCATCCTTCGAACCCCATCCATTTCAATCGATATCCTGAAATTGATTCAACCAGAAGCTTCCATGGACTCCGTAGATCATTTCCCCCAACCCAATTGCTTCAATCCAGTGTTCAATCGTCACGACACAAACTCGAGCACCGTCACTGTTCATCAATGGAGGTCCATCGATCTCGATCAGTTTCCTTCAATTGATGAACCCAGAAGCATCGTGGGATCATGAGAAGTAGTTTCCCCACCTCAATTGCATCCAACAAAGCCTCCAATTCCACGACTCAGCTTCGATTTCTTCCTCTGTCACCAAGCTCGATCAGAGCCAAAACGGCACCATTCCTTCTCGTTTTTGATGTGGATCGACTCGTCTCAACCTCAGGAAGATGTTTGTAACCTCCAATTCGATCATCACAGCCCAATTCCTTCAATTTGATTTTCCCTCCCAAAACTCAATTTTTCGAATTCACAGTTCCTCCTCACTGCCACTCTCTCGTGTTTACCCAGTTGCAATCACCCTCAAATTGCTCACAAATTCACACTCTCAGGTTCAGCAATGGGAGAGGAATTGGTTGGGAGAGTGTTGGATTTGGTTGTACACGGTTAAGGAAAATACAAATGGAATTAATGGAAATTAAAATGATTAATTAATTAATTAATAAATATTAAAACATCATAATGATGTTTCCCCTAAGACAAGGATTCTGGTTTCAAGGGATGAGTGACACTTGTCACTCATCCAGGTGTGTAGGGTCAACGGTCACTATTCATTATTATATTATTATTTTAATCCCGGCCTCGGTTCGTTAGTTCGTTTCTTGACCATAACGTCGTCGTCGGATCTCCGATTTCGGCATGCCGCCTGTCGTTGGATTCGTATCGACGATACCTACGTAACGGTCCTTGGCCCTCGTCCATCGGACCTCCCGATCAAAAAGTCAACATTTGGCCCTTAATAAGCCAAATTACCAAAATACCCCTCAACTTCCGAACACCATAACTTCCTCTACGAATGTCGGAATCGAACGTGCCACCTGTCTATGAACTCGTGACGTCCCGAACTACGTCACGGTCATCAGTCAAAGTCCATTTGACCGCCCGAACAAAGAGTCAACCTTTTGCCCACGACCAGGGGCAAAACGGTCATTTTGCACATTTTGTCCGATTCCGCCCTACTAACCACCGTTCAACCTCGCTAATCAAGATTAGTCACTAAACTAATCCCGGAATTCGGGACGGGTCGTTACAAGAAACCCTCAGGCAAATAAGTTTTTGACCCCCTTCGCTCTTGCTCTGGCCTTCTCTGCGTCGGACTGCCCCCAATCTAGCGAGGAAGATGACCCCTGTTTTTTTTTTGCTGAAGGTTCAAAACGACGTCGTTTCACTTAACCCTCCCAATCTTCTTAAAAACGACGTCGTTTTCGCTGTTTAAGTTTTTAAAAAAACAAGATGAAGGACGACTCCTTGCCTGCAACCCGCACACCTTCTGTCGTTCTGCGTCTCGCACGCTCTCGGCTCTCCTCGCCTCCCAAATCCCAATCTTCTTTGGCCGACATCTTCTCCCCTGCTTCTGCGAAAGTCCGTTCCCACCACCCACGGCCCACCAGGCCACCACGGCACCACAGGTCCACCGACACCGTCCACAGTCGGCTCTACCTCTGCAGCGAGCCAGTGAACCAGTAGTCAGGCTCCAGCCTCCAGCGATCTAGCCATCCAGCCTCCAGGCTCCATGCGCCTCCAGGTCATCTCCCAGACTCCCTCTCTTTGAGTTATTGTGATTTGTGGTTGTGGGTTTAGTTTATGCCACTGCCTGAGGGTTTGTGTTTGTGTTATTGGGAAGTGAGAACGACGAAAGTCATATAAAATACAGGGGTATTTTAGAAGGTTTTTGTTTGGTTTTGAGAATTTGTTAGAAGGTTTTTGTTTGGTTTTGAACTTTTGAGACTTTTGGAATACGTTTTACCTATATTTATAGGAATTTAGAATTTGGATTACAATGCCAATAAGCATATAATAAAATTGGATTTCATTTGGGAGTAATATAAAAGGATAGACCACATGGGAGAAAGAATGTGGGGTTCTTAAGACAGTAACAATTAGATGTGTCATGTATGCAACTGCATGTATGTTTCAATGGAATTCAGGCTGAGCCCTCAGGATAAGTGTATGTTTTTATCTAAACATCTCAAGTTGAGGTTCTGTCTTCTCAAATTGCAAATTAATAGTGAAGCTAAGTGAGAATGTGAGTGAAGCAAGAATAGATTTGAAAGCTCCTTAAGTGATTTAACTGAAGATAAAGAACATTTTCTTCATCTTAAAACAAAAGCAAAGAAAAGACAAGACAAGAAAAAGAAAAAGAAAAAGGAAGAACAAAATTTGTTTGAATTGGATTTTGTTTATGGTTGGCGCTGGGCAAGTTACATCTTTCTACAGTTCATTTTCAGATATGTGTCAGCATCTTCAGGTTGAAGTTCAATGTTTCCTTTTTTTGCAACTGTAACAATGAAAATAAATAAGAACATGAGAGAAACGAGAATTATAATTAGAAAGGTTCTGAAGTGATTGAACCTAAAATTGAGAACAGATTTGATCACCAAAAACAGAAAAATAAAGAACAGATTTTTTTTTTAAATTGAATGCTGTTTTTGGTACGCTCTCGAGCAGGGTAATATCTAATACATTCCATTTCCTTGCACATTGACATTTTGAGGCTTAGGTGATTGGTTTCAGCAGTTTGGTTGTTTGGTTGAGTGATATTTTTGTTTGTATTGATAATGAAACTATAATGCAACGCTTTCAGGACATGAAAAGTCGTCGTGGATAATTGTAAATTTTAATATTTTATAAGTTATAAATTTTAATAGTATCCTTTAATTTTAAAGGATATTTTTTCTTCCTAAATTTTTATAAGTATTACATTTTAACCCCCTCAAACAAAATTTCTGGGTCCGCCACTGTTACTAGCAATATAATTGCTAGGTTAATACCACTTTATAGCCATAATTTAATCCGAGTTTCATATATATATATATATATATGAGATTTTAAAATATATTTTTTTTCGTGTGATTTTAAATTTGTATTTCATATAACACTACAAGAAAAAAGTACTAGCCCGAAAAAAATTTGCCCGAAGAACAAAAAATTGTCACTAAAACTATATTTGCCCGACGAACAATTATGTTAGTTGGGCAAATTTGGCGTGAATAAGTGACTATTTGGCGCCAAATAAAAAGAACTTTCCGTACTTAACTTGGCCTGACGAATGTGTATATTTCATCGGGTAAAAATTGAAAAGGGCAACAAATTTTGTCGTTGCTTGGATGCAATCGTTGCCATTTTGTGCCCGACGAACGAGTGGCCTTTGCCCGATGAGCAAGTGTTCATCGGGAAAAGTCAATTCTCTTAATTCACCATAGCATCCTTTCTTCCTCTTTCCTTTCTAGTTCATCAACTTAAGTCTAGTTCACTTCAGCTAATCCAACCGTCCCATTTTATTTTCCATACTCATAGTCATAGATCATCTACATGGAAAATTACCAATTAAAAAAAATTTGAGATAAGACAACAATATACAACGAACCGATGGTTTCAAAATCTTGTTCGACAATCAGACAGCTTTAAATTTTCAAAACCTCACAATTTTTAACGTGCGAGGTCTACGCACCTAAGACTGTAAAAGATCTTTGAAATTCAATTGTTTGAATTTCAATTTAACCAAAATTAAAAAAATGCATAGAAATTCTATTAAGTGTTTAACCATTTTAATGAACAAACTTCATTTGCAATTTTCACTAATTAAAAAAATGAATTAGGCCAATCTAACCATCACATTTTATTGTTTAGACTCCTAGATCACCTACGAGAAAAATTAGTCAATTTTGAAATTCCGAGATAAGGTAATGATACGCAATGATTCGACGGTTTCTAAGTTTGTTTCGACTATTGGACGACTTTAAATCATCAAAACCTCACGATTTTTGACGTGCGAGGTCCGTGCATCTAAGACCGCAAACTAAACGGCTAGATCTTTGAAATTTAATTGTTTGAATATCAATTGAATCAAAAGTTCAAAAAATGCATTAAATTTCTATCAAGTATTCAACCACTTTGATGAATAAGCTTCATTTACGATTTTCCATAATTTTTAAAAATAAATTTGGCTGATCTAATCGTCCCTTTTTATTGCCCAGACTCCTAGATCACTTACGAAAAAAATTAGCCAATTTAGAAATTCCGAGATAAGGTAACGGTATGCGAAGATTCGACGGTTACAAAATCTTTTTCGACGACCAGATGCTTTAAATCGCCCAAACCTCACAAGTTTTTATGTAAGAGGTCTATGCATCTAAGACTACAAACTAAACGGTCAGACATTTGAAATTCAATTGTTTGAATATCAATTGAATCAAAAGTTCAAAAAATGCATGGAAATTCCATCAAGTGTTCAACTACTTTGACGAACAAGCTTCATTTACGATTTTCAATAATTTAACTAATGAATTTGGCCGATCTAATCTTCCCATTTTATTGCCCAGACTCCGAGATCACCTGCGAGTAAAATTAACCAATTTAGAAATTTCGAGATAAGGTAACGATACGTGAAGATTTGACGGTTTCAAATTTTTTTTCGACGATCAGACGACTTAAAATCGTCAAAACCTGACAATTTTTTACGTGTGAGGTCTATGCATCTAAGATTGCAAACTAAACGTTCAGATATTTGAAATTCATTTGTTTGAAATTCCATCAAGTGTTCAACCACTTTGATGAACAAGCTTCATTTAATATTTTGAATAATTAGAAAAATGAATTTGGCAGATCTAATACGATTTTTAATAATGTAAAAAATGAATTAGGCCGATCTAACTATCCCATCTTATTGCCCATACTCCTAAATCACCTACAAGGAAAAATACCAAATTTGGAATTCAATTGTTTAATATCAATTGAAACAAAATTTGAAAAGGGTATATTAAAATTAACAAATTAATACCCTTTGCCCGACGATCATGTGATGGTCGGGCCGACGTATAAATTTTCGCTTCTTTTTCAGCCAAAAAATCAAACATAGCGCCTAATTTTTACCCAAAAATTAAAAGAACCGCCCAAAATTGGCGCAGTGAATGTTTTAACTACAGCCCGACAAACAATTTTGTCGGACAAAGCCTTGTACATCGAACCAAAAAATATCAAAATCCAAAACCTGTTATTCTCCTCCCTTTCCTCTATCCCTCTCTCGTTCTCTCCCTCTCCTCCATTCTTTCTCCCTCGTCGTTGCACCCAGCTTGCCAGTGCCTGATGCACCCACCTCAGCAGCGACTGACGCACCCACCTCGCCGGCGACCGCCGCCTAGATTCACGCAGGCCACAAGCACCTCGCCAGCGATTGATGCACCCACCTCGTCGGCGACAGCTGCCAAGCTTCACAGCCACTGCACTCACCTCGAGGTAAGTCTCGATTTGAATTTGATTGAGCAGATTTAAACTTGGATTGTCCCTAAATATATGAATTTGCTTCAATTTGTTCATGTTCTTCGACATTATTTGCATTTTGATGAAACCCATAGATTGAAATATATATTGGGTGTCACTTGGATTGGCTGGGGTGGGATTTTGGGAAGTGGGTGACGAACTGAGATTGTGGGTTGCTATTTTGATTTTTTTTTTTTTTGCAGATACCATATGTTTGCTTTCACTTATTTATGAACTCATCGAAGGGATTCTAGGAACTTTAATCAATAGAAAATGAAGTTAGGAAGACTTCGGGTAACTAAAAAAGTATAGTAAACATTCGTCCTTTCCCAACCTTCGGGTAACTAAAAAAGTATAGTAATCCTAAAATAGCATTTGTCCCCAACATATCAATACTTTTCAGAATTAAACATTCTGATAATGTTGAGTTCCTTTAAAATATGTTGTTTGCTTTTTTACTCTTTTCAAATTCTGAGTTTGATGGGTGTGAATCTTATGATTTTGTCAATAATTAGAAATATTTCCTACATAATTAGTATGTAGATGGAATTCCACGTTGTTTGTTTGGCAATCGGTATGGTTTGAGGATTCATCTATTAAGTCTTACTGGTTTTTTGTAAGAGCATATAGGGCTTTGATGGATCAATTAATGCTGTTAATGGTTGTTTTAGTTCCTTGCTAGTAAGTGGTAATGCATAGTCTTGATTTCTATGCATGGCTAATGTTTATGAGTGATTGCTCGTGTTGCAACTGAGTAGCAGTTTCTAACATAACGTATGTATCGGGGACGTTGCTAGACATGTTTAATTCTTAAATTCTTATGAGCCAATGTGCTCTATATTGCAATGACAATTAGTTTATGAAATCCGTATTTGAATTAGAGTTAATGACATTGTGTTGTATGCCCATGTAAGTCATTGTGGCATGGGGTCTTGAATTTAGAAATGTTATTGAGATAACTTGTTGGCGGGTGGTTTGTTTATAACGATAGTACCCAAGCTTTCTTTGTTAATTATCTTTCAGTTGGAAATTTCTTTTAGCTATCAAATGGTTGAAAAGATGACTCATATGTTGCAGTATTGTACGCGTTATTCTTCATCTGTTCTCTTTTTTTTTCTATGCTTTATTCTTCATCAACCATTTTGTTATTGTTTTTCTACATTACCTTAGATGGGTTTATTGATGAATCAAGTCGCCCAAGTATTCTGTTTTTCTCGGGAACTTATATATTTTTTAGAGTGTATGGATGATTTTTGCATTTTTCTTATGGTGATCCAAATTGCATATAACTAAACGAAGTCAAAAGAAGATTTTGTATTTCTAGCTCTGTCTTAAGAAAACATCTAACTGCATCTAAGTTTATTAATGTGATTTCTCCATTCAACTAAAAATGTCTTTCCTCTTAGCTTTGTTAACTTTTATTCTCTCTATATTCCTATCTTGTATGCTCCACCAGCCACTTTGCAGCCATTCTAGCCATACCCATAGCTTAAAAATATACCAAGGTTATGCCATGAGAATTATGTAAAGAAGATGCTGTGTGTCTAACAAAAAAGAATGGTGTGATTAGTGTGCTGCTGATATTGAAGAAAAAATTAAAAGAATCAAGTGATAAATTGTGCTCTAAAAATAATTAAATTTAAAAACAAGAGTAAAGAATGATAGAAATAAGAAATCAGTTTCAAAGAAAGAAGTACAAGTCCATCACCAAGAAATAGAATCAGATGCAGCCCTTGCCAATCAAGATGTCTGGCAATTCAAGTAATAATTCAGTCTTGGTATTCTTAAAACAGGAACTTACCACAAATCCAATCAAACTATAAAGACCTAGCTGATAATTGAGGTTGTATTCATGGGCGTTGGTAAATATATGAGTTATCTATATTCTTATTATTTGATTATTTCATGAGATCTGATTCCAAAATTGTGCAATTGTTTGTATTTTTCATATGTGAGAATTCATGGTTTCCATGAGCGTGGGAGTAGCTCTTTGAGTTCTTAGAGAGCCAGCATGCAAAACGAGGCAACCTCTGAATTTTGAGCCGCATACGATCATTGTCAGCCCTTCCAATCAATCACTAATGTACTGGTTCAAAATAATTTGGCGCTTCCCCCAAAGGTGTTTCAGTTCGCTCAACTGTAGGGTATTCAGTTGCCTCAACAGTCAGCCTCATATCCTAATCAGTCGCCTGCACAACTACCTCTGCAACATGACTAGCCACCCCAACAATCAGCTTTGCATCTCGGCCAATTGCCACAGTAACCAGCCTCGCAACCTGATAAGCCACCCCAACAGCCATCAACGCACCCCAACTAGCTGTCGAGCATTTAGATATATGTATTACTATGTTTGAGACTTGTTAATTTTATAAAACTATTTCTTTTTATTATGTTTAAGACTTTTTTGACTTTTGTAGAATTATTTCTTTTTATTATTTTAAGACTTTTGTAGAATTTTTATTATTATTATTTTAAGACTTTTCTCTTTTTTTAAATTTGAGATTTTTTTAATTTAATTAGATGATAAATATGATAGTTTCATATGTTATTAAAAGTTATATATTAAATGAACAAATTAAATTTTTTTAAAAGTTTTTATTTTTATTTGTATATTTTGCCCGACGAATCCAACGTTTGTCGGGAAAAACCTCACACTACGAATAAGTTGTTTGTTGGGCTAAAAAACTTGACTTTTACACGAGCAATGAATTATTTGTGACGATCATTGTTTGTCGGGCCATTGGCCGCTTTTGCCCAACCAACACGTTTTGTTCGTTGGGCAAAGTTTTGCCTCACAAGCTTGAGGCGACAAACTTTGACCAACAAACATTTGTTACGCTTGTGTTTGCCCAACGAACATGTGAACTTGCCCGACGAACACATGTTAGTCGGGCAAATCTGACAAGACCCATCCCGATTATCCCTCGATAGTCGTGAAGGATCCTGCTCCCGTCTGACAATAACTCTAAAGTGTCAAAAGTAACTTTACATATATACATATACAACACAACAAACGACAGATATTGTCAGATGAAGGATAGTTAAGTTTTATAGGACCGTTGACATTACAAGTTTGACTAGTTAACAGGTTTACAGAGTATAGGTAATATTACAAGTAGGGATCAAAATCCTATTCTGTAAGGTGTTTGAGTGCGCAACGGTCTACTTATTCCTCTCCCTCGTTACCAGCCCCTGTACATGTGCACTGGCCTGGAGGGTAAATAAAACATCAAATGTGTGAGTGGATAAAACAAACTTTTATAAATAAATTTATCAAAATACATTCTTACCCTCCAGTTTCACAAACATGCATGCATATTATAAACCATGAGTAAAATATATATGGGCACAAATGTTTATAAATCACAAATCTCAATAAAACCATGGGACTCATTTCCATATCCAATCTCATAGTCACGTTATTCCTGCAACGCATGCTAATCAATAGGCTCAAGGACCGCTCAAAATCCGAGCATGTCGCTGTGAACACATCACCAGCTAACAATCCAGATCGTCGTGAACACATCACCGACCGATCTCCACATAATCCAGCACATCTGATCTGAGTCGAGCCTCCCTCTGCTGCACGACAACAAAGTGTGCTACGTAACCTCTCCGGGCGAACACATCCCATCTCGGAGGCAAGCGTTATCTCCAGGGTTCATTCTGGGGAAACACATTCCCAACCGGAAACCCTAATATCCACAACACAGGGTGCACTTCGGGGGAAACATATTCCCAACCGAAAGCCCTAAATATCTGCAACATATCATCACCATGAAAACTAGTGAAAAACAGTTGCATTTGAAATCAAAACTAATTTCAACACAGGATCTCAGTCAAAAACATAGTTTCCTCAAAATCCGTAAAACTAGAGTCCCGATTATTTCATAAATCCGAAAACCACCAATATCATCATGGAATCACATGGAAATACCAATCCAATCAAAATCAATAAAATATATCCAAAAAGCATTACAAATCCATCAAATCAATCCCTGACTCATAATCCGAATCAAAACCAATCTCAAATCCCGGGCCTTCGCCCAAAATAATAATTTCATAGTTTTCTCGAAAATCGTGCCCAAAACAATATAAAACAATATAATATTTCCAAAATACAGAAATCATCATATCAAAACATTAATCATGCCAAATCATTTCAAATCATATAATAAAGCATTTAAAACATATATGCATGCATTTTGGGTAGAAAACAAAAGTCCATTCACACACCGTCCAGATTGTTCAATCTCGTGCTGTTCGCTCTCTTCCGAAGTTCTGGGAATATTCTGGCCTATCAAACAAAGTAATTTAAGATTACTAGGTTATCACATAACCCCATATACGAATTCCCTAATTGTCGAAATTTAATAATATTATTTAAATATAAACTATACGCTTCGAGCACTCGAACTACTCCGAATCCATGCCCGATTAACCCGAAACCATCGGCGCTTGGCTTTCACGCGCCGCCGCAAGCGGCTGTGCGTGAAAGCCACGCGCTTGCACAGTACTGCTACAGTGTCTTCCCTTCCACCTGATTTCCTGATAAACGGGCTATGAACCCTCGATGCGACCCGGTAAATTCTTCATCAATTCGACCTTAATTTCTTCCATTCTTTCATCTTATTCCATCTAATCCATCTTAATTTAAGTTCTGTAAACTTAATTACTTCAATCACGACCTTAATCCTTACATCCCACGATGAACCTTCGGACGGGTTTCATTTTCAGGTTCACTCAATTCAGCTCATTTTTTCTAATTAATTGACACAGGAAGCATCTTGAGGTTGTAATAAACATTTCTACATAATTAATTACACAAGTTCTTACCTCAAGTTGTTCGAACTCGAGCTCGATTTTGTGCAGAAATTGGAGCTTCCGTTCTTGATCGAAACGGCATCAATTTCCCTCGTTTTTGTTGTATACTTGTTTGAAATATTTTTAAGAAGTTGAATCAAACCTCAATTTTGATTCTCAAGGCTTACCACTTTGAATTCGAATTCCCACCTTGTTTTCCAATTATTCGATCCTAGGTTTCTCGTTTTCTCTCTGGCCCTCGAATTTTCTTTTCGATCTTAATCTCTTAATTTTCTCAAGTACATCAGTTTCTTTAGTCCGTCGAGTGGTTGCTGCTAATTGAATTGAATGAGGGAAATCTTTGAATCAAACCTCTGTTTTTCCTCTTTATTTGTTCCACCGTTTGAAATGGGCGGTGTACAAACACTCAGCCCTCCATCACACTGCCATGTGTCCCCAATTGAAGGCAAGAGTCATCACTTTGGTGACTCAGCCCTTTTTCCCGATAAATGACCACTTTACCCTTCGGTCGCCAAATTACCGATTTACCCATGATCTTTGCAGACCCGTAACTTTCACATCCGAGCTCCATTTTCGATGTGCCACTTGTCTACGAACTCAGCGTCTCGAGATCTACACAATGGTCCTCGGAAAATGTACAAAAAACATTCCAAACAAAAAGTCAACTTCTAACCACACTCCTCCAAAGGTAAAAACGTCATTTTACATATTATTTTATAAATTTACATTATTTGGATTTTTGGGGCATTACAAAATCCTTATCCCTGGTAGTGTAAGGTGATATAAATATTCAATTTATATAATTTTTTATTTAATAGTTGATATCGTAGATTTCTATAAAAAAAAATTAATTTACTTGAGATATTGTATCGTATTTTTTTAATTATTGTATACTAAAAAATGCGACATATCATGTGCATCATCTGTTTATATTTTAATATGTATAGTAAAAGAATTACGTGGCAATATATTGATACCAAAAACATTCACTTTTACAAAATTTATTTTTACACTTCATATTTTACTTTTTATCCTCTATTTTTTTTTTAAAAGGAAAATAAAAATTACAGAAAATAAAATATTTAGTGTGGAAATCAATTTTCAACAAATATGGTTAAAAATAAATTTCCCGTTTTCATTGTCGTGTTCACATGTACTTCAAGGTTTGGTCACAAGTGACCCGACTTTTTCAGTTTCTTTTTCTCGTGCCGTTGCATTGAGGGTTGACATTTAAGCCACACGAAAAAGTAAAAATCCACTGCCCTCATTTGCCCTCATTGGCCTCATCGATCGCCTGGGGACCAAATTATACAACTAACCTACTATACGCCCTTTACAATCTCTCTCTCTCTCTCTCTCTCTCTCTCTCTCTCTCTCTCTCCTAGCTACTACGAAAGCTATGAAAACAATTTTCGGGTGCACGAAAGCTGCAACGAAAATATGTATATATGTCTACTTTTCTTGACACAATACAAATAATATAGGTTGAGACCACC
Organism: Prinsepia uniflora; assembly: GCA_032719365.1. Taxonomy (NCBI): domain Eukaryota; kingdom Viridiplantae; phylum Streptophyta; class Magnoliopsida; order Rosales; family Rosaceae; genus Prinsepia; species Prinsepia uniflora. The sequence continues at coordinate 66,270,367 of CM064870.1, forward strand.
ATTAATTATTAGTGTTTTTTGAGGTTAAAGACACAAATTATTGTGCCCAATGATCAATGGCTATAACGCAACCACTAATTCGTGGTCGGTGCACTAGGTGGCCGTCACTATTGACCAAAGGGCACAAAAGCAGTTAATGTGTCATTATTTATAGACACAAATAAAATTTATTTGGTATACATAGATGCAATATAATATAATTTTTTTTAATACAAATGTGTTTTTCGACACATTTATAAATGAGTGTCTTTTGATATTGTACACAGATTTAAAAACAAAAATTACTTATATAGGATTGATTGTATACAAATGCTTGTATAGGATTGTACATGATTGATTGTATACAAACTTGAACACATTTTATGAAAAACATCATCCATCAATACAACTAAGTGTATAAAAAAAAAAATGGTTCCATTAGATAATATAATTTGAGAAACATCATCCATCAGTACCAAATCCAAATGAAACCTCCATGGAATACATTATCCAACATCCATTAAATATAGAATTACTAGGTGTATGCTTCAGATTGGACAACAACCTCTCTAGATGCAGAATTTAACTCAAAATGAAACATGTACCTAAAATTCCAATTCAACTAAACATCTACATCTATATATCCAATTCAAACTGAGCATCCCTAGATACAAAAAGCCACAAAGGCATCAACTAGAGACCTATATCATTTACCTCTCACTTTGTTTCTCTTTTCCGGACCCATTACTTGAACATAAATTTGATTCCATACTTCATGTGTTACCTCATCCCCATTGTCCCGAGCCTCTTCAAGTCTTTCAAATTTTGCCTGCATTTTAAATTTAGTTTGTATCAAAATTAGCTAAAATTGTACCCTCTATTTTATTTTATTTTTTAAATTAAACTACATACCATCACACATCTGGACTCTTCATCAATTGTTGCCAATTTGGACCCCTAGTGTGAGTGACCGTGAAGAATGTAACACGATCAGGTTCTTGGCCTTTTTTTCCATCCTATAATACATTAATTTATTTTTGAAGTTAGTTTATATAATAGATGTGTACTGCACAATACTTTTCAGTTTCAAAAGTAATATTCAATTGGTAATGAATTTGAACAATAAGAGATACTAAACATTTTTCTAAGCAGCAACCTTCTCAATTTATTGTCTAAGCATTGCTCTAAACAACAACCTCCCCAATCCATATTATAATCCAAACATAAATCATATATATACTTATTGCAATGCATTTAAACATAAAACTTCTCAATTTGCATAGAATCAATATACCATTGCATATCTAAACAGAAACCTTCTCAATTTTCATAGAATCAATATACCATTGCATCTCCAAACTTACAGGTTATTGTGAAGAATCATTAACTTACACATTCATGTCGATTTTGAACAAAAGTCCAGTAGTCGTGGATCACATGGCAGATAGTATAGCCTACGGAGCCTTGCCTTCCAACTTCGGAAACGATCATTCAATTTTTGTGCAACATTACCCTTCATAATGACCTCCTTTCCACCAGCTCCTGGAAGTGTCCAATCAATTGTTACTTACATGAACAAGTGCTCCCTTTATCAATCGGGTTTTAAATATACATGGCACACATATAAAGGGCTTAGCAATCATCATCATCAAGCATCAAGGGGCATTCATAGCGCATAAATCAAATTATTTGAAATAAATAATTAAATGAAAGGAATTTAATATGATTATATGCATAAGGTCATTTGAAATCTATTTTCCTTTTTTCAACGTTCTTCCTATTCAAATCCAAGTATCTATGCATTATAATTCTCTGAACAACAAATTTAAACATGTCATCAAATTCACATTACTTCAAACAAACCATGAATGTTTCGAGAATAGCACTATGCATCTTTAAGAGGTCTAGTCACCTGCATCACAAGCTAATAAATTTTGATCCCTTAAATGTTGAAAAAGTCAAAACTGAAAAGATGAGCACTCATATATGCATACCTAAAATCAACAAAAAAAAATTTCTATAACATATGATCTTTATCATTCTTCATTATTCTTCACAACACAATATCAAATCATGCAAGTAGAGTCAAAGAATAAGGACAACTATGAATATCAAAAGAAAAAAAAAATTAACTCTATGAATCATTTACAAGAGTTTTGTACTTAAATTTTGATTAATTTGTAACAATCATTGAGCTTGGTGGTTTACATCATCTTAATTCATTTCAAGAGAAAACAAAGTGAAAAAAAAAATTCTAATCCATCCCACACAAACAACCCATCTTGCAAACATCAGCCTACAATAATGCTGTGCTCTGCCCACAAAAACAATCCACGCTCATATGCACCTTCCTTTTCGATCATTTCCAGCTGCAGCACACCCACGCTCATAAGGACAACTATGAATATCAAAGGAAAAAAAATTAACTCTATGAATCATTTACAAGAGTTTTGTACTTAAATTTTGATTAATTTGTAACAATCATTGAGCTTGGTGGTTTACATCATCTTAATTCATTTCAAAAGAAAACAAAGTGAAAAAAAAAAATCTAATCCATCCCACACAAAGAACCCATCTTGCAAACATCAGCCTACAATAATGTTGTGCTCTGCCCAAAAAAACAATCCACGCTCATATGCACCTTCCTTTTCGATCATTTCCGGCTGCAACACACCCACAACACAAAAAACTCATAACTCAATGCAACTAACAATCAGTGCAACTAACAATCAGTAAACATTATCAAGATGACTTTTTTTAACCATATGTATAATAGAGGAAAGTGAAGAACCAATGGAGAGAGTACAAGGCTAGGACCATTGCATAGAGTGTTGCTTTTCACTCATCAAGAGTTGGTCTCAAAAGAGTGATTATCTCATGCACATGAACACTGCAAGATACTGCCAAAACACTATTTAAGAAACGAAGAATTGCACCGAGCAGAGTTCAGAAAATAAGCAACGTGGGCAAGAGAAATAAAGAACCTACATAAGTTATAAGTTTGTATATGTTAACTTCTTTGCAAATTGTGTTCCCTTCAATTCTCAATAAAAAAAAAGTAAAACCAAATAATTTTGTAGGAGTAATTGAGACCCATTTCTTATTTACATCATTGACAAAAACATAATATATTGGTTTGGTACACGAAAAAAAATCACAAAACAGATGGTAAACCTAACAGTTACATTACTATGAATGTGCAAAGAAACTAAGTATTAAACCTTGTGAATATCTTAATCTTTGCTGTTGAGAAACACAAATTGCCCAAAATAATTTAATTCTTCAGTACACGGCATAAAATAGGGTGGTAATTCTTCAGTACACAGATTACACAAAGTTATAACGATCAAATTTCAAAAGAATATCCATAGAAATGTATTTCTGGTGACAAAACAGAAACCTTTCCCTTTAAATTTGGAAATGCAAGCACATATAATCTTAATCAACATAAAAAGGTGTTACCTCCCAGATTCTTTTGAAGAGTTTCTTGTTTGAACTCCCACTTGATATGCATTCTTAAACAATAAGAACAAAAACAAAGCCATAAAGCAGTAAAAGTAACAACAATAGAAAAACCCACAAAGCTAAATTTCATTACTTCAGCTGCCATCAAGTTCACTGGAGACTCGGGGCACATCAAAAGCAGTAAAGCAAGATGAAACCCCACACTAACAATTGAGAAATACCTAAAAACTCTCAGAAGCCTTTATATACATCAAGTGATCAATTACTTAAAAAAACTAAATATACATATTACACAACAATTATGTTCTTTCATACTACAAATTTGATATTTCAATTAGTGAGACGAAGACCAATGTTACCTAAGCAGAAGCTATTACATCAAAATTAGGGTTGAATTACCGGTACATGAACAGATGCTTCCATTTGCGCTAGAGAAGACCGTCAATGATGGAACGTACATAGACAAATTGGGGACGTTCTTGGCTCTCCTCTCTAACTCTCTCACTCTCGATCTCTCTCACGTATGAACTCTCTCACTCTCAGGAAGTCAGCCGAAAGGGGCGAACATTTTCAGTGAAAAAAACTCTCACTCTCAAGAAGATGAAGGGTGAAGTGGCGGAAATTTTCAGGGAAAAATAAACAGATGGTGGGCAGAAATAAGGCATATACAATTAGGTCACGTATATCACAAATGGACGATCGAGATTAGCCTATTTGGATGGTTCATATGTGCTACTCTTTTTTTTTAAAAAAAATGCATACAATTTTGGGGGAAATTTGATTTTTTTCACTAAAAAAGTGCGGGAATTAAAAAAAAATGCGGAAGATGAGTGATGGAGGAGGACAGAGGAGAGGCTGGTTTCAGATATTTAGTACAATAAAGAAACAAATATACATTTGTATCCTTTGGTGCAACGCTATATGCATGGTTAATTGTGCCTTCATCTAGTGAAAATTCTGACAAAAACTTTTGTGCCTATTATATTAGTCTTTGGGCACAAACAGTTGTGTTTTTTTTCATAAACGGAACATACCAAAATTGTTGGCGTCTGATACAATAAAATATTATTGGTGTCCAATATAACAATAAAGGACACTAAAATTATTTTGGTGTTGTTGAATCAAAAATCGAACCCGCTGCGAAAAGTCCTCACAATTCCTGCAAATAGCAAACGATTAGCTATCCTTGCCTAGATCGATTTACCCGGGGGGTCGTTCGACCAATAAAACTCCGATGCCTAAGTTAGCTTTGAGAGAGGAAAATGATATACTTCGAAGCGAAGAATCGACGTACCTTGGAAATGAAATGTGCTCCGCTATTTATAGAAAAATATTGGGAGCCTTGGAGCGTTCTGATTGGTCGGTTGAATTTAATTAATAAATAATATATTATTTAATAATTATAATGATGGCTCATCATGATAGTAAATGACAATTATTGTATTTTAATATTAATATTAATTGTCTGTTACTATGAATAATGACAATTGACTCTCGGGGAGAATATTAATATTACGGAGATTTTAACCCGATCAAATAACGTATTTAGCTGGTAAATAGATTATTTAATATGCGGGTGTTTTCAAATGATCAGCGTTATTACCAGGGGCAATTTGGTCATTTTGGAAATTACGGGCCACGTGGCAGCTCCATAATTTTCGGATGATTTTGGGTTCCACAAATGCCCCTACATTGCTTCGGAATTCAGGGAATCCGAAGGGATGTACATTGTTTGGAATTTTATATTACCGAGTTTTCCGGTTATTGTTGGGTTCAAAAATCAAGTCAGTGTTAATTTGACGATTTTGCCCCTAGTTATAAAGGCCAAAAGTTGACTTTTTGATTAGAACACTTTTTGTACTTTCCGAAGAGACTGTTGAGTAGGTCCCGAGGCGCTGAATTCGCAGACAGGCTGCATGTGTCAATCAGAGGTCGGATGCGAAAGTTGTGGGTCTGCGATGGCGAGAGGCATTTTGGTAATTTTGAAAGGTAAGGGCAAAATGTTGACTTTTGACTCAGACGGCCAAACGGACTTTGGCCAATGACTGTGACGTAGTTCGGGACGTCACGAGTCCGTAGACAGGTGACATGTCAAAAACGGAGCTCGGATGTGAAAGTTATGGATCTACGTAGTCCAGGGGCAAAACAGTAATTTACCGAGCGAAGGGCAAAACGGTCTTTTAACAAACAAATGGTGGATGCTAACTCATGCTACCAGCCAAATGTTACATGTCACTTTGCCCCTCACCTTTGCACCTGATTTTATGGATGAAATCATGGATTAGGGACATTAATCCCTTAATTAGGGAAAAAACATTGCTTTTGTCCATTCTTGATAGTGTTAAATAATGGATCGATTCAGTTGTAAGAATGAGAGATTGAGGAGACCGAGTTGAGAGAAGAACTCGAGGGACAGAGAGGCTATTGGAAAAATTCAGATTCGAAAATTTGGAAAAAATGGTGTGAATTCGAATTCAAAATTGTGAGCTTTGAGAATCAAAATTGAGGCTTGAATAAGCTTCCTGAGATCAATTCGAACTAATCCACAACAAAAACGAAGGGAATTGGTGTTGTATTGAGCAAGAACAGAAGCCCCAGTTTCTGCTCAAAATCGAGCTTGAGTTCGAATAGCTGGAGGTAAGATTTTATGAAATTGATTATGTAAAAATGTTCATTTCACTCTCACGATGCTCTCTGTATAAATTAATTTGGAAAACATGGACGAATTGAGTGAGCCCGATAACGAAACCCGTTTGAAAGTTCATCGTGGGATTGTTGGATTTTGGTCGTAATTGAAGCAATTAGATTCACATAACCTAAATTAAGATGGTTTAGATGAAATCAGGTTAAAGAATGGAAGAAATTGAGGTCGAATTGAGGGACATTGTGCCGGGTCTGATCTCGGGTACACGACCCGTTTATCAGAGAATCGGGCTGTAGGGATGACACTGTAGCAACACTGTTCACGCGCGTGGCTTTCACGCGCAGCCGCTTGCGGCGACGCGTGGTGAGTTTTCTGGGGAAGTGTTCAACAGGTGTTTGACTATACTCAATGTAACGAACATTTTGGTATTGGTTTCGAGTCAACCGGACATCGTATCGATATTGTTTCGAAGGTCCGAAGGTTTAGGTTATGTTTTAAATTAATATTTAATTCCCGAAAAATTGTGGGAAATTGATATGGTATTCATAGAGTCATTATTAACCCTTCATGATGATTTTGGACAGGATTTGAGATTCTTGGAAAGTGTCAAAAATTAAGAAAATGCGTGCAGCTTGGAAAGCGAGTGGGGGGCGACTCCACTCAGTCAGTGCTCCGTGACTACTCCGGGGTCCACCCAGGCCAACGACCCTCCCCGGAGGAGACAATCATATATAAAGGATGGAATATGAAAAACTTTTTGAAATCATTCTTTAAACCTTTCCAGGATTCATGCCCGGCCCCTCATAAGCCGTCATGAACCATAAAACCTTTCATGGGTTCATGCCGGTTCCCATAAACCGTCATGACCCGTAAAAACCATTTGTAACACATAGCTAGGCCCTAGGCCCGAATCCACATAAAACTGGACCTCAAGTCCGAATCGTAAACCAATTGGGCCTCCGGCCCGATTCCGTAAATCAAATGGGTTTCGAACCCGAGTTTACCTTTTCAAATCTAAAACCATTTAATGAAATCATATCCAAAATCATAAGTACGGAAAATCAGTATAAAACTGAAAAACCTCGATTTACGTGCAAGCACGTAAATCGCCTCGAAATACGTGAAACCATATAATTTAAAAATATCCAAATCAAAATCATCAAATCACATTCATTATCCTTTTGGAAATCCAAAACCATTTCATTTAGATCAATAAAGACGTACGGACCCGTATAGGACCCGTATAGGGCCGAAACCTCGAAATACGTGCCTATACGTAACCACACATCCAAATGCACTCATGGCATCACAACCAAGTATTTAAAACATATAATAAACATTTATGCATGCACCAATTTAGAAAACCAGGTCCACTCACAGACCGTCCGAGCTGCCGCCTCGATTTGCGTGCCATAGGCTCTCCAGAGCCAATCGCTATCACCGGGACTCCCAAACTGGTCCAAATTTTAATAGAAGGTTACTAACTACTTAATTAATCTCTTACCAAATCCCCATAATTTTCCCAAACTTTTAACTATTTTTAAACCAAACCTAAACCTTCGGACACCCCTAAACCTATCGAAACGATGTCCGATTGACGCGAGACCAGTTCAAAAATCTTCGTTACATCGAATAGAAGATTTCATATGTTGAATACTTCCCCAAATTATAGCCCACGTGCCCACACGCGCCCCAAGAAGGTCGAAAACACTGTTCATCGTCTCCTACCTCCAGCTGAACCGGTTCACTGTTCACAGCCACTGTGCTGAACCGGCGTGACCGGTTCAGTGGTTTTCCTGCCCTATTTTGGTCCGATTTCAACCCTAATTAATCCTATAATTCATATATATTCATTCCCTACCATTTCTACTCATTAAAACAACTTAAAACTACACAACACTCATAGTTCAGTTCTTGAACCATACGGTTCAAGCTTTCCAAAATTGTACCATGGCTGTACAGCCATCCAGAACTTCCCAAAACCTTCCTAATACAATCCTAATAACCCATTTAATTCATTGGAAGCAACCAAAATGACCCATAACAATAAAAATGGAAAAATGGATCGAAAATGGCTAATCGTGAACCCCCTCGGGTTTCTCCTCCTCTCGCCGCCGTGGATGGCGGTTCAGGCTTCCAGTCCGGCCACCTCAGCTCCCTCAGTCTCTCTAGTCCTCACGGCTGGTCATGGGTTAAGGTTGGATGGGTTTTGCGTCGCACAAATGAGAGAAAATGGTGAGATCGGGTATTTGGGTTTGAATTAGGAAAAATGGTCGATGCATGAATCAATATAGGTGGCCTGTGGATGGGTGACACTTTTCACTCATCCATTGGGCCTCCATTAAATATCTGAGCCCCACTAAAGGCCAAAAGTTAACTCGTTTCGTAATTCTTGCAATAGTGCACTTGAACTTCCGTGAACCGTAACTTTGCCGTCGAACGTCCAAATTCAACGTGCCGCCTGTCTATGGATTCGTATCGTCCCGATCTACGTAATGGTTCTCGGTCCTTGGCCATCGGACCTCCTGGTAAAAAAGTCAACATTTGCCCCTTTTTAACCAAAATTACCAAAATGCCCCTAAACTTCTGAACGTCATAACTTCTTCTACGAACGTCGGAATAGAACGTGCCACATGTCTATGAACTCGTGACGTCACGAACTACGTCACGATCATTGGTCAAAGTCCATTTGACCGCTCGAATGAAAAGTCAACATTTTGCCACGATCAGGGGCAAAACGGTCATTTCGCATCGTTCGTCCGATTTCGCCTAATTAATCACCGATTAACCTCACTAATCGTGATTAGTCACTAATCTAATCCTGAAATTTGGGACAGGTCGTTACAACCTTGCCTACTTAATTAATTTCGTCCTCGAAATTCCAACCAACCTAATCTAACCGTTCTTCCCTCCTTAATTAGTTTCGTTCTCGAAACTTCAACTATCCTGATTCCATATCCACCCCGTGGAAATTAGAATCGACCTCGAAACTCGTGTACACTCGTACACCCACTAACCAGAACGATACTCGTTGCAACCAGACGTACCACTAACACTCACGTCTTATCGACTACACTCAACCACGTCGAATAACAGTAGCCATACATTCCGAGTTGACACCACTTGTCAAATCTACCAAGTCGCTGACACAAACACTCGACGGTTCCTTTCTCTATCACCGAACTATCCTGACGTCTACTCCCTCTGGGAGTCAACAGACCTCACTCAACGATCCACGCTGACACCTCTAACAAACTGTCACCACTTGACAGTCGCTAGTCGAAAACTAACACTATACACACTCGTGGTTACACTAACCACCAACGGACTCAACCATGAGTAAACACTTACCCACAAAGAATTTCACTCAATCTGTGTGTAACTAGACCCATCAGAAATACCATGACCCAACGCACAGTATCCAATGTCCAGTCCACGACCTCAACTAATCCGATGGTATCGGAACTAAGCCGACTACCATCACGCTCACCAACGTACCCATGGTATAACCTATATAACGTCACCTGGCACGACAAGTCTGCCCAGTATCGTACCTCGGACAACGTACATTGTACGCACATCTACCCATCAATCAACTTACAACCACAACAACCACGACAACCTAGGTTGTAGGCAATCACGTTTCTATAATGGAGTCCATCTGTCCAATCTAGTATTAGACAAATCGAAAATCTAACCCATTATCCAGTTTCAAATCCGAATTCGAATCCGTAATTTCGTAAGAAATCCCGAATCCTAAACTCAGAAATCAAATCCATAACCATGTCCAAATCCAAATCTGAAATCATTATTCCGTAAGCTAGCATTTGGAATAACCATTCCGAACCCAAATCCATAAAAGGAAATCCACTGTCAAGCTCCAGAATCAAATCCTGAATCGTCACTCAGAATCCGATTCCAAAACCCAAATCCAGAAATCCTCTTTCAAGTTCCAAAATCAAATCCTGAATCGTCATCCAGAAATCTGATTGCAAAACCCGAAATCTTGTTCTCGTCTACCGAGACGCACCATATCTGAACCTATCGAATATCAGTTCAAACGATTACCACAATACAATCGATTGACTTCATAGGGAAGCCAATCCCAACATCAACGCATCTAGGTTGACCAAATCTGACATCATCGGAAAACTACTCACCTGAGTAATATATCATAAGGGATTTACCTCGAAAACAAGTTCATTCGAACGTCCTCAACTCAAACGTCCGGGTAAGAGCGATAAACTCTCCACATATCTGGATCATCCAGATCACGATCCAGATCCATCACTACGTCACCCGACCATGAACGTCACGATTGAGAATCATCACGACACCAAAAGTCCTCAACCAATTCCCACATCTAAGCAGATCAGTCAACGATGAGACACGCCGAGACTGTGGGTTCTCACTGATTACCTCGTATCAATCCTTGGCATTCCACCTAGGAAAAATCAAGGATGATCCAATAGAATGACAACAAAATCCATCCTACGTGAATGCAAATAAAACTCGCTGCACTCACCACGTCACGTAATCAACATCATCTGCCACCAAGAAGAAAATGAGAAATCTCAGTCACCTAACTTCGATATACTCAACTCTCCTGACGACGCAAGATAAATCCCGGGTCCACCAACCAATATACGATCAGCACAAAGGTGACACACCCATCATCAACCATGGTAGAATCTGAGAAGTCACCCAAATGACTTCGAAATACTCGTTACCAATGCAGAAAACCCGCATTCCTTTCGTCACCTCAATCGCAACCTCTCGCGATTCCAGAATTCCAGCCATATCGAAACCAACACACTCGGACATCAACCACGTGTCCCCGTTAGACTGGTTATGGACACATGCCCATTTATGACCGTTTATACCATGTATGTAGGTACACTCATTTCGAGTGGAATTCACGGGACTCAAGGTTAAACCTTGTATACTATTTACGAATATGCCTAAACGGCATCCAACACTCGCATCTCGTACCATGAGCCTCAACTACTGCTGGATCATATCTAATCCATCACTATCTGTGATCCACTCCCGAACCACAGATACCGAACATATGCTCATCTCGACGATGTCACATCCCGACTCATAACTCATCGTCACCACAATCACCAGCACCAGCACTAGCACTAGTACCAGCACCATCACTATCACCTGTCAGCATCAGCACACAAGCATCCATACTAGCATCAGTAATAACACTAGCACACCATGTGCAAAACTAACAACCCTAGATCTCCGCTCATACCGAACGACGATCCCGTACCTCTGCTCAAATTGGAGAAACTCTGCCTCCCTCGTACCCAACACCTCTGGGTACAGTCACCCTGACAACTCATACGAGAAAAAGGAAACGTCCCCGATTCCCAACAATCATAACTACAACCACTCTCGGTAGTAGAGCCTTCCACAGACTCGTGCAGACCTAACCACCAGACATCTCGATATCCAGACTCTGCATCCAACAGAATCAATCACCTGTACCAACTACTCCGTATCCTACTCAGGGATTTCATCGACAAGTACCAACCCTGATAACTTGTCCAACCAACTCTAACCAGTCGTAACTCGACTAAACCAATGTCGTCTACCAGGTCGTCCACGACCTTAGTTGTACCAACAATTCATCACAACTATGGTAGCACGACAACCAACTAGCTATAATCGATAAATATAACCTCGACTGCAAAGTGCAGTCCCAACACAAGCTGACATGACTAGACCGACTAACGAATCCAAATCTGAATAGTCGTCCAAGTCAAACCACTCGCGAACTCATATTTCCGAACCATACATACCAAGGAAGGGTTCCACAATCACACCTAGAGTTCCACTGAACCCAATTGCGAACAACAGTAAAATCAACAATCTAACTGACCCCGCGGTCCCGACATCGTAAAAACGTCAATCCAATCCTACCTTCAATCCAACTAGGATTCCACGAATCTGACTGCTAACTGCCAACCACAGTACATCCATTTAACTCAAAAAAATCCAAACATCGGATAGTCACGATTTCGAAACATGTCAAATCGATCCTACGACATCATGAAGACGGTCCCAGCTAACCGTCTCACGATCCAAAACTCTAACGTAATACTACGTTCACCATTCGTAGGGTTCCACATTGTCATCCACGATAGAACTATGGCAACCCCGGCATCCAGTGCCGAACCAAGACATACCACGATTCCATCCTACTAACTATCATACCGGCATCCCAACATCAGGTTGATAACGAACTGTATCCACTTGAGATATCACATCCTCGACCTGCGTACCACTCCGAGAGCTCCACGATTGCTCGAATAGAGACAACCCCGCTCTGATAAGCAATCCTATGCTCTGATACCACGCTGACAGTATCAGAGTGTCCTGGGTATCCCATAAGCTAACCTGCTCTGATACCACGCTAACAGGACCCATCCCAATCCCCCCGAGATTAAAGCGGGATGACCCTGCCCCCGTCTGACACGAAGTGTCAGACAAGGGATTTTTTCGACATTTGCCCTCCCGGGCTATCAGAGTACGCCAGGATCCGGAGGAGGCATGTGATATCTCGATCTCTGCTACAGTCCACATCCGTTGTCAACCTGAAGGGTATTAAAAACAGAAAGACTGTGAGTGAACAAAAATAAAGAGTTTATAAAACATATTTCATAAAAGACCTTTATACCCTTCACTAAAAATTATGCATGCATAGTAAAACCATTTATCCAAACACATATGTTAAAACATCCATAATTAGGGTCTCAGCCCCAAATTCTGTAAATACAAGTCACCCGGGCTCCTGCCCAAAACCATTTACAGAAAACCATAGTATAGTAAACATACGTGGGATCTCAGCCCAAATCCATTTATCATTATAAACACAATTTCCCAAACTAATTGAAATCATGTTTATCCATTATATTCATATCCAGAACATGTCACGGTGAAATAGAGCTACACGTGTGCTAACAGGGGTCTCAAACCCAAGTCTCTCTAGGGTCCACCCAGGTCAATGTCCGTAGATCAATGACCCTCCCTGGAGGTAACGAACCATGCCCATCCTGAGAGTAAGGAACCCAACTGGGGGGAGACTCCACTCAGTCAGTGCTCTGTGACTACTCCGGGGTCCACCCAGGCCAACGACCCTCCACGGAGGAGACAATCATATATAAAGGATGGAATATGAAAAACCTTTTGAAATCATTCTTTAAACCTTTCCAGGATTCATGCCCGGCCCCTCATAAGCCGTCATGAACCATAAAACCTTTCATGGGTTCATGCCGGTTCCCATAAACCGTCATGACCCATAAAAACCATTTGTAACACATAGCTGAGCCCTAGGCCCGAATCCACATAGAAACTGGACCTCAAGTCCGAATCGTAAACCAATTGGGCCTCCGGCCCGATTCCGTAAATCAAATGGGTTTCGAACCCGAGTTTACCTTTTCAAATCTAAAACCATTTCATGAAATAATATCCAAAATCATAAGTACGGAAAATCAGTATAAAACCGAAAAACCTCGATTTACGTGCAAGCACGTAAATCGCCTCGAAATACGTGAAACCATATAATTCAAAAATATCCAAATCAAAATCATCAAATCACATTCATTATCCTTTTGGAAATCCAAAACCATTTCATTTAGATCAATAAAGACGTACGGACCCGTATAGGCACCGTATAGGGTCGAAACCTTGAAATACGTGCCTATACGTAACCACACATCCAAATGCACTCATGGCATCACAACCAAGTATTTAAAACATATAATAAACATTTATGCATGCACCAATTTAGAAAACCAAGTCCACTCACAGACCGTCCGAGTTGCCGCCTCGATTTGCGTGCCATAGGCTCTCCAGAGCCAATCGCTATCACCGGGACTCCCAAACCTGTCCAAATTTTAATAGAAGGTTACTAACTACTTAATTAACATCTTACCAAAGCCCCGTAATTTTCCCGAACTTTTAACTATTTTTAAACCAAACCTAAACCTTCGGACACCTTTAAACCTATCGAAATGATGTCCGATTGACGCGAGACCAGTTCAAAAATCTTCGTTACATCGAATAGAAGATTTCATATGTTGAATACTTCCCCAAATTATGGCCCACGCGCCCACACGCGTCCCAAGAAGGTCGAAAACACTGTTCATCGTCTCCTACCTCCAGCTGAACCGGTTCACTGCTCACAGCCACTGTGCTGAACTGGCGTGACCGGTTCAGTGGTTTTCCTGCTCTATTTTGGTCCGATTTCAACCCTAATTAATCCTATAATTCATATCTATTCATTCCCTATCATTTCTACTCATTAAAACAACCTAAAACTACACAAGACTCATAGTTCAATTCTTGAACCATACGGTTCAAGCTTCCCAAAATTGCACCATGGCTGTACAGCCATCCAGAACTTCCCAAAACCTTCCTAACACAATCCTAATAACCCATTTAATTCATTGGAAGCAACCAAAATGACCCATAACAATAAAAATGGAAAAATGGATCGAAAATGGCTAACCGTGAACCCCTCGGGTTTCTCCTCCTCTCGCCGCCGTGGACGGCGGTTCAGGCTTCCAGTCTGGCCACCTCAGCTCCCTCAGTCTCTCTGGTCCTCACGGCTGGTCATGGGTTAAGGTTGGATGGGTTTTGCGTCGTTCAAATGAGAGAAAATGGTGAGATCGGGTATTTGGGTTTGAATTAGGAAAAATGGTCAATGCATGAATCAATATAGGTGGCCTGTGGATGGGTGACACTTGTCACTCATCCATTGGGCCTCCATGAAATATCTGGGCCCCACTAAAGGCCAAAAGTTAACTCGTTTCGTAATTCTTGCAATAGTGCACTTCCGTGAACCGTAACTTCGCCGTCGAACGTCCAAATTCGACGTGCCGCCTGTCTATGGATTCGTATCGTCCCGATCTACGTAATGATCCTCGGTCCTCGACCATTGGACCTCCTGGTCAAAAAGTCAAAATTTGCCCCTTTTTAACCAAAATTACCAAAATGCCCCTAAACTTCCGAACGTCATAACTTCTTCCACGAACGTCGGAATTGAACGTGCCGCATGTCTATGAACTCGTGACGTCACGAACTATGTCACGGTCTTCGATCAAACTCCATTTGACCGTCCAAATGAAAAGTCAACATTTTGCCACGATCAGGGGCAAAATGGTCATTTCGCATCGTTCGTCCGATTTCGCCTAATTAATCACTGATTAACCTTACTAATCGTGATTAGTCACTAATCTAATCCTGGAATTTGGGACGGGTCGTTTCATTTAAACACCCGAGTCTTTAAACTCAATCCAAGCCTCAATAATATCTAAGTCTTTAAACTCCCGAGTCTTTAAACTCAACTGGCCTACGGGGGAAATATCAATATATCCGAGTCTTTAAACTCAATCTGGGTCTTTAAATCCAATCTGGGCCCGTCCCCCGTCAATCACAATATCCGGGTCTTTAAACCCAATAACCAGATCCAGCTAATCCAATCCAAAACCATTTGAAAAACTATTTATAAATCCTCATCCAAACCCGAATCTGAAATCACCAGTCTGAAGCCCTTTCCGGCTTCGAGAACCGTCATTCCGAACCCAAATCCGGAAATCCACTTTCCAACTTTAAAACCAAATTCCGTTTCCGAAATCCGATTTCAAAAACGAAAGCCTCGATTATCAAATCACGTCTCAATTCCATTTATAATTATTGAAAATCACTTATCGTTTGAAACCCCCAAATCATGGCATCATAATCAGTCATCAAGCCTTTCTCGTAAAACGTGCCAAATACGTAATTTCCTCGAAAACAGTGCCATTTCATAAAACAGATATAAAGCATTCAATAATCATGAAATCGTAATGAAAACCATAAAACAAGTAATTAAAAGCAGTTATGCATGCTCGAGTTTAGAGAAGGGGTCCACTCACAGTCACCGGCACGTCACTCGCGCCCCGTACGTCCCGTACGTTCCTCAGCTTCCTCGGGAAGTCCCGATCCTGTCACAAGTCACCAAAGAACGTCACTAATACTTCTACCAAGACTCTCCTAATTTTCCCCAAAAATCCCCGGGTCCTAAACGTGACGAACCGGAACCCTAAACTTTCAACCTCGTAGAACTACTTCGAATCGACGTCCGATTAACCCGAAACTAATTCCATTAGACTCGTTATAACTCCTGGACCAAAAACTATGTTGACCGTTTTCCCAAGAACCGCTGCACGCTCCCCCACGCACCTCCCAAAGTGGCTGCGCGTGGGCCTCACGCGCCTGCACACGATCACTGTTCATCATCGTCTACCTTGGGCGAACCAGTCTGAACCGGCGTACCCGGTTCTCCGCCGTTCCTTCACCATTTTCTTCCCTCTCTTCACCAGCCTCTTCGTCCAGTCCTAAGAAACCTATTCCCCTCACTCTAACACCTCGACATAGCCCCTAAATCATCGTCCCTAACTCGAAACCAAACCTCCCCAAAGCTTTGTTTCACGATAAGGCCACCCAAGTCTTCCCCCGTCACGGCAACCACCGTAGACGGTTCCTAGGACCTCACTGAAGCTCACCCAACTCACCACATCCCTCGACTCAGTCCCTAAGTCCACGACTAAGGGTTTGAAAATCACGGCAAAACAGAGCATACGAACGGGGATTAGAAATTACCTGTAGCCGTCCACCACCGTGCTCGTCGCCGGGTTCCCTGGAGTCCACAAAGCCATCTCAGCTTCTTCTCAAGTCCAATTGGAGCAACACACGACCACACCACCACCAACTCCCTCAGTTATCTCTGTTTTTCCCTTGAACTCACCCTTCCTTCTCACTCACTCACGATCACACAACCCACTCCAGTTCACTCCTCAACTCTCCCTTAACCTTTGTTCACTCTCACCATCTCACAGCACTCACCCCTTCCCGGTCATCGATCGATTTCCTCTCAGCCTTACTCTGTCTCTGTTTTCTCGAATGCACGGTTAACAGCCAAATAATTGGAACCGTGTAAAATCCTGGAATCCACTAGACCCTTTCCACATGTCACCATCCCCTCATCTCTCTCACAAATATCTCAATCTCCACTGTACACCTGGCCTTATCAGATTGGACCAAATCCCAAGACACAGAAAGACCAAAATGCCCCTCCTTTAACTCAAAATTACGATAATACCCTTACCATTTTAGACTCGTAACTAATTCGTCCGACGTCCGATGAACACGTGCCGCCTGTCATTGAATTCAGGACGAAGAGATCTACCTAACGGTCCTGGGTCAAAGTGTCAAAACCCAATCGTACAAAAAGTCAACTCTTTCCCCTAGTTTAACCAAATTACGGTTATGCCCTCAACCTTCCGAACATCATAACTTCCTCCTCGGATGTCGGAATCGGGCGTGCCACCTATCTACGGATTCGTGACGTCTCAAACTACGTCACGGTCACTGGTCAATACCCAATTGACCACCCAAACTAAAAGTCAACTATTTGCCCAATCTAGGGGCAAAATCGTCATTTAACGCTAACAGACCTATCGTAACCGACTAACCACCGATTAAGCTCACTAACCCGTCACTAATCGTCGTCTTAATCCTAATTTCTGGGACGGGTCGTTACACTAGTGCCATAAATACGATTGCTACGCGTCAAGAGTCCATTGAAGGTGTTTAGGAGCTTTGTTGGGTTTGATTCGAGCGGCACCCACTCTATTTGTTTGAGGTGGTCTTTTCATGATACGTCATGGTGTACTTCTCGAGAGACCCAACAAGCTCGCTTTGTGGGAGCGTGGCGGTTCTCGTAGCCTAAGTCCATTCTGAGGGAAAGATATGGAGTTTGAGAAGCCTGAAGACTTCATGGAGTGGAAAGCTCGCAATCAAATTGCCTTTCCAGACGACGTTTTTGTGGAGCTTGGCGATAGATGTTCTTCCATGAAGGCCCTTAAGCATGGAAGAGGAAAAAACCATGTCGGCGGTCGATGGACTAAATTGCACTCTTTGATCATTGGGTGGGGTTTCAAGTTTCCGTTCTCGAAGTTCTTCTCCAAGATTATTGGCCGGATGGGATGCAGCCCTGCTCAACTGGACGTCGATGCCTATCGACACATCATGTGCTTCGAGAAGCTAAACAAAGTCTTTGGCCTGGGACTCATTGAAGATGAATTTTGGCATTGCTACTCCGTGTCGTACAACGGAATTACCGGCTGTCGGCTTTCTCGTGTCATACCCAAAGTGGAGTTTTTTTTAGGACGGAGTTCGATGACAACACGTACAGATTCAACTGCATCGAAGTTGGTGGCGCATGGGACAAACACGCCTCCTCGGACTTGAGGATTGCCTCGCACTTCCGCATGTTTGATGAGTTGTACAGCAAGTTTGGAGGTCATCCTGATCTCAAAAAGATTGACATGGCCCTGAAAATTCCTCTAGAGTTTCGAGACATGAGCTAGCTACTCTCTCCACTTAGAGACATGAATGGCGGGAGGCCTTCGAACATCCTAATCAAGGAGTGGTTGAGCGCTCCACTGTGCTTGAAAAAACTCGTTACCCATAAGAAGAACAACATTCAAGGACCCATTGGCTCTTTGGAGAAAAAGCATGATGATCAGCTTCCTTCCAAGCCCAACCGTTCTAGTCCTGCAGAGTCAACTAGCAAGCGCAAAACCTCAGACGGTCCCTGTGAGGATGCAGCCAAACAACTTAAGAAGCTGAAGGCGATTCCTACTTCCCTTGAAGTGATTGAAGCGTTGAGAGATGAAGGCCTAGATCGAATAGTGGGGGAGACACGGTCGTCATCCAAGACTCCTGATGTGATAAGTGCCCTCATCCTAGCAGAGGGAAGTCAAAAAACTGTTCCGCAAGGAGCTTACGACAAGGTTGTCTGAGACCTTAGGATTGCGAAAGCTGGGGCCCACAAGTTGGTTGACATGCTTCGTGGAAATGCTAGTTTGGGAGATGAAAACAAGCGAATGAAGAGCGAATGCAAACGCCTTCGAGAAGCCCGAGACCACTCCAGATGGAACAACGAAGCCTTGGTCGGAAGAATCCATACATGGGAAGTTAAAGTAGGGGAGCTGGAGACGAGCCGTGGAGAGAGGATGCTGATAGAAAAGGAGTGAGATATTGCTTGAGATGAGGTCACTTTGCTCCGCAGGAAATTGCAGGACTCAGATGAAACAATCAAACTTTTGGAGGTGGAGATCCAGAATCTGAAGACTGGAAGGCTCCCGGGACACGACCATTTACTATCACCGTATGCCCCCACAATTTTGTGCCAAAAAGAAAATGAGGCACAAAAATTGGACATGGTAAGCTACAACGGGGTCACCACCAAAGAGCGGGAAACAGAGCTAGAGCAAGAGTTTGAGCCTGTTCCGGTACCTGACCCAGTGCCCAAGACCGGGACCAGGAAGGAAGCTGCCCCTGAGACTGCTGATTCATTGTTTAACGACACTTCCCTACTTTCAGCAGAAGAGTAGGAAGAGTTTAGAAAAACAATGGGTTTTGAAGACTTGCATCCATAGTTCCTTTACATGTGTATGTTGGCTATTGCATTTTCATTTTTTGCATTGAATAACTGGTGTGAGCAATCAACATGTGATTTGCCACACCCTCCAAATGAATAAATAAGAGAAATCATTTAATGTATCGGTATGAGCTCATTCATATGCCCCTACTGCAACCATGGGTGTACAACATCGAGTTCTAAATAACTTGTGGCATTAGACGATGAAGTTTTTGGTATGTTACCTTCAGGGAAGGGCTTGTGCTTCTTAAGAGAAGGCTTGAAGTGCTTCAATGAAGAAGACTTAGGGCGCTTCCAAGGGGAAGGCTTAGGGTGCTTCCTAAGAGGAAGGCTTGAGGTGCTTCCTAAAGGTAGGCTTCGGGTGCTTCCTAATGGAAGGCTTCGGGTGCTTCCTGGTGGAAGGCTTTAAGTGCTTCCTAGTGGAAGGCTTTGTATGATTCCTAGTGGAAAACTTTGTGTGCTTCCTGGTGGAAGGCTTTGGATGTTTCCCGGATGAAGGCTTGAGTGCTTCTCAGAAGAAGGTTTTGGATGCTTCCCGGAGGAAGACTTGAGTGCTTCTCGGAAGAATGCTTTGGGAACCTTGCCAAAAGTATAATAACACATAGGTGAATGAAGAATGACTTGACAGCTTTATTTGTAAGTCTGAACACATCATTCGTGAAAATAAAGTCTATATTTGGCACAAAACAGTGACTAGCTTAGCTTTGAGCTCTAGTTTGCATTATACATAATATTTTCAGAGGTGATGAGCGTTCATGGAACCACTTACTAACTTTTTGTCCATTGTCTCTAAGGTGTAGCTTCCTTTTCCGCCTACTTGGTAGATTCGGTAGGGTCCTTCCCATTGGGATTTGAGTTTTTGAGACCCTGGACGATTGGGTGTCGCAAACTTTTTCTTGAGAACAAGGTCACCTGGGAGAAAGTGTCGGAATCAGGCCTTCTTGTTGTAGGAACTTCTCACTTGCTGCTGGTAGCTGGAGATGTGCTTCACCACTTGGTCTCTTAATTCCTCACTGAGATCAAGTGAAGTTCTTAGAGCGGTGGAGTTGACTACTGGATCATCGAGCTCGGTAAAGGGTGCTAGAACAACAACATGGGGAGGAATGACGCAGTCAGTGCCGTATGCAAGGGTGAATGGAGACTCTCGTGTTGCATGATGCGGAGTGGTACGGTATCCCAGAGCGTGCCATCCAACTCCTCATCCCAAAAGCCTTTCTTATCATCGAGTCGCTTCTTGATACAGTCAAGGACCGTCTTGTTTGAAGCTTCTGTCTGGCCATTACCCTGGGGGTAATATACAGTTGAAGTGAAATGCTTGATTTTCCAAGACTCAAAGAACTCGTTGATTATGGCGCTAGTGAACTGAGTTCCATTGTCTGTTAGAATGACCTTGGGAAGCCCAAATCGGCAGATAATATGGCTCCAGATGAATTTTTGAACATCAGCTTGAGTTATGGTGGCCAAGGCCTTTGCCTCCACCCATTTAGTGAAGTAGTCAGTGGCAACAATCAAATACTTCTTGCTTGGGACTGGAGTGCTTGGGAGTGGTCCAATAATGTCAATTCCCCATTGCATGAATGACCAAGGGCTCATCTGTGCATGCAACTCTTCCGGTGGTGCCAATTGGTTAGGCTTGAACCTTTGACATTTGTCGCACTTCTGAGCATATTGCAGAGCTTCTTGGCGTAGAGTAGGCCAGTAAAATCCTACACTAAGCGTCTTTTGAGCAAGCGACCTTCCACCGGAATGATTTCCACAATGTCCTTCATGAATCTCAGCCAAGACTTTCAACGTTTCTGGATGCTTCAAGCATAACAAGTTTGGTCATGTGAAGCTCTTTCGAAAGAGTCGGCCCTTGTCGACATAGTATCGCACAACTTTCATCTGGACTTTGCGGGCCTCTAATCGTTCATCAGGCAATATTCCATGCTCTAGATAGTTGATAAAAGGATCTTGCCAGCTTGGAGATGAACCAATTTGTCTTACTTCAATCTCCTTCATATCAATACTTCTCCGCTTGAGATACTCAATCGGGATTGAGCGTTTGAAACGAAAGTCAAGTGATGACGCTAGATTGACCAACACATCTGCTTGTGTATTTTCAGCTCATGGAAGTTGATGAAAAGTGAAAACCGAGAAAAGGCAAGCATTTCCTGGACCTTGTTATTATATCTGAGCAATTTGCATCACGCGCAACATATTCACCGATCGATTGGTTAGTGATCAACTGCGAATCCGAATGAATTGCAAGGCATTTGACTCCCAACTCCTTGGCAAGTGTGAGCCCACAAATCAAAGCTTCATACTCCGCTTCATTGTTAGAGGCTTTGAATCCGAACTGTACTGCATGTTCTATTATTGAGTCATCAGGAGTGATAAGAACAATCCCCGCTCCTGCCCTCTCTGGTTCGAGGAACCATCAACAAAGAGTTTCTATAGATGATCGGAAGTTGAGGGCTGTAGAGAAGAGGAACTGTCTCAATGATCTCGTGACAAAGAAGTGTCAGTGGCCCTGGGCGCATTGCCAAGCTTATTGCCTCCTCCTAGTGATGCTGGTGTGAACTCCACAACAAAATCCGTTAACGCTTGGCCTTTGACAGCTGTTTGTGGACGATAGAGTAAATCATGCTGACTCAACTCGATGGCCCATTTCATTACCCGTGTCAATGCATCGGGTGCATGAAGTAACGAACGGAGTGGATATTCGGTCATGACGATCACCAGATGAGCTTGAAAGTATGGCCTCAACTTCTTCGCGGTAACCAGTAATGCTAGAATCATCTTTTCAAATTTCGGATATCGCGTCTCAGCATCAAGAAGTGCTTTGGATGTGTAGAACACAAGTAGTTGAATCCCATTCTCTTCCCGGATAAGTGCAGAGCTTACAGCAACATCAGAGACCCCCAGATACAAGAACATGCCCTCGTTATTTTTGGGTTTTGATAGCAGTGGTAGAGACGTTAAGTAGGCCTTGAGATCTTGAAATGATTTATCACAACCTTCATCCCACTTATCTCTGGATGCCTTTTTTACTGCTTGGAAGAAAGGTCGACACCGGTCAGTTGACTTGGACAGAAACCCGTTCAATGCTGCTGCTCATCCAGTGAGACTTTGAATCTCCTTCAGACTTGATGGGGACTTCATCTCGAGTATTGCCTTGATTTGCTTTGGATTTTCTTCGATCCCACGCTGAGTCACAAGGTATCCCAAGAACTTCCCTGCTGACACCCCGAACGTACACTTCAGAGGGTTGAGCTTCATTTTGTACTTTTTCAGCAAGTTGAAGGTCTCCCGCAAGTTGGTGATATGATCCCCTCATTTTTCTCCTTTGACCATAATGTCATCCACATAGACCTCCATGGTTTTTCCGATGAGATCTTTGAACATCCGATTGACGAGTCTCTGGTACGTTTCTCCCGCATTCTTGAGGCCAAATGTCATGACCTTGTAGCAGTACACACCTCGGTCGAAGACGAAGGCAGTTTTGCCCTTGTCCTTTTCATACATGAAAATCTAATTATAGCCCGAGTGTAAGGACCCATCCCGGAAATTAGGGTGAGTAAGATACGGGTCAAGAAAGGTAGTGGCATAATAGTAATTTTGATTCAAAAGAGGGGCATTTTGGTCTTTTGCACATTGGGAATTGTGCAACCGGGTTAGGACAAGTGTATAGGTGAGATTGGGATATTTGTGAGAGGGCTGAGAGGATTGTGACACGTGTAAGGTGTCTAGTGGGTTCTAGGGTGCACGGCTCCAATTATTTGGCTGTGTGTTCGTGTGTGTGTTCGAACAAGAGAGAAACAGAGACTGAGAGTTAGGGAGGAATTGGACGAGTGCAGAGTGTGTTTATGTGTTCAGTGATCAAGTGAGGGACTAGTGATCGAGAGAGAGACAATGAGTAAGTTGGGAAGGCAACTCGTGTGAGGAAGATTGGTGTGTGAAGAGGATGAGGTTACGGGAAAAACAGAGAGATGCTGAGGGAAATTGGTGGTGGTGTGGCCGTGTGCTGATCGATTGGGCTCGAGAGGAGGCTAGGACGGCTCTGTGGACTTCAGGGAGTGCGGCGGCGAGCACGGCGGCGATCAACAGGCAGGTAATTTCTTCCCCCGTTAGTTTGCTCTGTTTTGCCGTGATTTTCAAACGGAAAGTCGTGAAGGTGGGAGCTGAGTCGAGGTGTCTGGTTGGTCCTAGTCGACTTCTTAGGTCCTTAGGAACCTGTTAATATCGAAGTCGTGACGGGGGAGGACTTGGGTGGCCGGAATGGAAAACAGGGGTTTGTACGGGTTTTGTTTCGAGGTTGAAGAAGATGGGTTAGAGGCTGTTTCGAAGTGTTAGAGTGAGGGGAATAGGTTGTTTAGGATTGAACGGTGAGAATGGTGAAAAGAGAAGTCGAAACGGTGAAGGAACGGTGGAAAACCGGGTACGCCGGTTCAGACCGGTTCACCCGTTGAAGACGACGATGAACAGTGACTGTGTGCAGGCGCATGGAGGCACGTGAGGTGGTTTCTGGGGAAAGTTTCAACTAGGTTTTTGGTCTAGAGGTTGTAACGAGTCTAGTGAACTAAGTTTTGGGTTATTCGGACGTCGTTTGAGGTTAGTTCCGCGAGGTTGAAGGTTTAGGGTCCCGGTTCGTTACGTTTAGGACCCGGAGATTTTTGGGGAAAATTAGGAGAGTCTTCATTGACGTGTTAGTGACGTACTTTGGTGACTTGTGACAGGATCGGGACTTCCCGAGGAAGCTGAGGAACGTACGGGACGTACGGGGCGCGAGTGACGTGTCGGTGACTGTGAGTGGACCCCTTCTCTAAACTCGAGCATGCATAACTCTTTTGCTATCATTATTTTATGGTTTTATATGTGATTTCATGTTTATTTGAATATTCTATGTTGGTTTTACATAATTGCACGTTTTTCGAGAAAGTACAGTTTTTAGCACGTTTTACGAGGAAAGTTTGGATTCTGATTTCGATGCCATGATTTGGGATTTCAAAGGATAAATGGTTTTCAATGATTATAAATGGATTTTGAGACGTGATTTGATAATCGAGGTTTTCGGTTTTAGAATCGGATTTCGGAAAGCGGAATTTGGTTTTAAAGTTGAAAGGTGGAATTCCGGATTTGGGTTCGGAATGACGGTTGTGGACGTTGGAAGGGCATCGGACCGGTGATTTCGGATTCGGGTTTGGATGTGGATTTAGAATGGTTTTCAAATGGTTTTAGATTGGATTTTCTGGATCTGATTATTGGGTTTAAAGACCCGGATTATGTTTGACAGGGGGACGGGCCCGGATTGGGTTTAAAGACTCAGATTGAGTTTAAAGACTCGAGAGTTTAAAGACTCGGATATACTGATATTTCCGCCATAGGCCTATGAGTTTAAAGACTCGGGAGTTTAAAGACTCGGATATTATTGAGGCCTGGATTGAGTTTAAAGACTCGGGAGTTTAAAGACTCGGATAGGTCCAGCAGGTTTGATCGGATAATGATTGTTTGAGACTTATGTTTTATGATATGGTTTTTTGATGTTTATGACGTGATTTCTGTAACTGCTTTCAATTCTGTTTTTATGACGATCTTTATGTGATTTATAATTGTTTCCAACTAATGGGTTATGCATGTATGTTTTCAAAACGGAGGGCTAAAACCCTGGTTTGGTTATTAAACGGGTTTCGAAACTATTATTTTTTATTTATGGTCCACTCACACCTTCTGTTTTTAAATTGCCCTCCAGGTCGTGGAGCTAGCGCGGGGGTTGATGTTGAGGCAGCGTCAGAGGCATAGAATACTCGAGAATGACCCCGGAGTGCTTTACATTTTCCGTTGTGCGTGTACCTTATTTATCGATTTTCTTTCCTTTGTATTTGGTACTATGCTCTGTAAAACTTTGACTTCGGGATGTTTAAATTTTCTCCTGCGTCTGGCATGTAATTTGGTGGTTTTTTGTGAGGTTACTTTGGTCTTTGTGTCGGGGTGTCAGACGGGAGCAGGTTTTACCTCGAATTTCGGGGTGGAACCGAGGTGGGTCCTGACATATGCATCCAGGAAGCTTAGCATCTCATTCCCTGCAATTGAGTCCACTAAGAGATCGATTATGGGCAGAGGATAGTTATCCTTTGGGCACGCAAGATTGAGATCGGTGTAATCAACACAAACTCTCCACCGTCCAGCTTCCTTTTTCTTGACAAGCACGACGTTTGCTATCCATTCAGAGTGCGGAACTTTTTCGATGGATCCAGCAACGAGTAACTTGTCAATCTCCTCTTGGATGTTAGCAATTTTCTCGGGGGAAAAATTGCACCTTTTCTGCTTGACCAGCTTGTGGTGGGGATTGACGTGTAGCTTGTGGCTAGCGATGGTAGGATCAATCCCTGGCATGTCAGACGAAGACCAAGCAAAAACTTCTTTCTCCTCTCGCGGGAAAGCTATGAGTTCTTCTTTTTCTTTGTCACTTAACCGGGCGCCAATGCGGGCCTCTTGCTCAGGATATCGAGGGTCAAGTTGAATGAGGATGACGTCATCCTCCGGCTGCCACCCTTCCGGAGTTGGTGGTTCCTCATGGATGTCAGGATCTTGACCCATGATTAGTTGCTATTTGGGAGACGAAGAAGAAAGTTTGCCCCCAGTGGATGATCCTGTTTGGGGAACAAACTATGTCTCCTTGACCTCCTTTAGCCGTTCAGTGAGGCACCGTCGAGCCATCGTCTGATCGCCATTGATCTCCCTGATTCCACCACCGGGAATAGGGAACCTAATCTTCTGGTAAAGGCCTGATGTGGTTGCGAGGATCTTGTGAAGCCATGGCCTTCCCAAGATTCCATTGTATGAAGAGTACTCGTCCATGATGTAAAAATTCTGGGACGTGACAACGGGATCCGAATGTACATCCAGCTGGAGAGTACCTACGGTCATACTGGTTGACCCGTTGAAACCTCGGAGCGGGACAACCCTTTTTGTTGTGAGGCTTTCTAACCCCATCTTGCGCACTGCATCCAGGCTGAGGATATTTGCCGCGATCCCTTCATCAATGTGAATCTGATCAACTTGAGCATAAGCGATCTGAATTGACACGACTAATGTATCATCGTGTGTCCAATCAAGTCCTACCTTGTCATTCAAAGAGAAACCAACGACAAGGTCGTTGGCCACCCCGGGGGTGGTAATATGGGAGACCCAAGAGACGGCAAGTGCATCTCGTATCCTTCTTTTCTTCTGCTTGGAGGTGGTTCCTAGCAACTCCGATTCAGCTATAATGGTGTTGATGTGAATCATCTTTGCTGCAGGTTCCTTCGGTCCTTTGTCAGCGGGTCGATCCGCAGCCTTCCCTTTGACGTACTCAGTGCAATGTCCTTCTTTGATGAGATTCCGAAGATATCTCTCGCAAGATATGCATTTTCCGATGTTATGCCCATAACGCTCGTGAAAGGCACACCACTTCGTTTTATCAGCCTTCTCTTGATCACCCTTGACTGGCTCCGGCTTCTTAAACCATGGCTTGTCCTTAATTTCATTGTGGATCTGATGGACTGGGAAAGATAGCTGCAAGTTAGGCTTCCCCATAACTGGTGTTTGGGAGGGTTGTCCCGCCTTGCGCTTGTTGAGCTTTCCAGTCGCAAACTTTCCATGGGACTCATCTTTATTGGAGGCCTTTTCACTAACCCCAGCATGGTCCTGAGTATGAGTGGCGTTCTTCTCGTCCTCCCAGCTTGCATGTCGCTCTGCTAGCGAAAGCATTTTGGTGAGACTTTGCGCATTGCTCATGACGATGTCCCCGTAAAGCTGGTTGTCCCAAGGGAGTCCTTGTTTAAACGTCATTGCTGCAACAAGGTCACTACAGCCGACAATCCGAGACTTCTCTTCGCAAAACCTTCGTATGTATTGTCGCAGAGTGTCTTTTGCTCTCTTTCGAACAGAGAAAAGATGGTCATCCTTCACCTCGATTGTCCAAAGTTGCGCGTACTCCTTCACAAATGTCAGAGCCAAATCTTCAAAGGACGCAATTGACCTCGGGGGGAGATGATTGAACCAAGTCATGGCATGGCCTTGAAGAGAAGCTTGAAAAACTTTGCACATGAGCGCATCGTTATGCCTGTGGGGGACCATGACCCCCCCGGTAATAATCTATATGTTTTACAGGATCAGAGGCTCCTTTGAATGGAGTGAAGTTTGGCGTTGCAAACCTTTGGGGGAATGGCTCGTCCTCAATATCCCTTACGAAAGGCACAGAGAGCTGTATCTGGTGACGTAGATCGTCCTCTAGATCGCCATCTCGTTGAGCACGAAGGTGCCTGTCCAGCATTCTTTGAACATCATTAGCCTGCAAAGCACCTTGCCGAGGCGGTGAGTCATTTCGTGCTAATCGCCGAGAACTTCCTTGAGCTTCTCCCCTTGATCTCTGGGAACTTGCAGGGGAGTAGGCCTCGTCTTCTCTCTCACTGCCATAGG
Source organism: Prinsepia uniflora (assembly GCA_032719365.1). NCBI lineage: Eukaryota > Viridiplantae > Streptophyta > Magnoliopsida > Rosales > Rosaceae > Prinsepia > Prinsepia uniflora. Next base: position 66,298,401 of record CM064870.1, read on the forward strand.
CAGATCGTCTTGAGTCTTTGTGTAGAGCTTGAGGTTGCCCCCTACGCCCATGTGAGTGCTGTGATCGCTCCTCCTGTGAAGTTGCCCCAATCCTACTTCCCAGCCGCTCATGTACTGATGGTTTTAGGCGTTGTGGGCTTTTTGTTCGGCGAGCGTGACTTTCTTCACCAGAGTCGCTGAGTGAAGTGTCTCGTGACATTGTTCGGCAATGAATTAGCTCTTTCCTAGGATGCCTTTGAGCATTATCTTGTCTTCCATGTGACGTGGAATGTCTGTCCTGCTCTTGGACTGGTCTCTCTGCTAGGAGTCGCTGCAAGAGCTCTGACTGAAGTTGAACTTGGTTGTTCAACCTTTCAACTTGCTGTGCCAAGTTGTCTTGGGGAGGTTGGCGGTAATTTTTCCCTGAGACGTCGTGATGCCCATCCAGAAAGTCCCTTATGTCCATGTTTGTTGTGGGCTGATCATGTCGTGATGCACTTCCTATCAACCTCCCTCCTGCTTGTTGTAAAGACAAAGTTCCTTCCCCTAGCGCGGGTACTTGGTTAGCTGGAGAGGGGAATGCTCCAAAGCTGAAGGTTGGCCTCCTTTCGATTGTCTCCATGGGCGATTCTATGGACATACGCCTGGGTCAAGTTGGTCGCTTCTCCAGAGTCTCTATGCGAGCCTCATTCCTCGTCTGAGCTGTTGAGGCAGAAACACCTTCTCCAACTGATCGAACGGATCGACGAACCTTAGTCATGCCGAATCAAAGAATCTTGAACTGGAAAGCTGTTGATGGATGATTTGAACAACGTTCAAAATCTTCGAACAATGTCGATGAACGACGAACGAAGAAAAATGAACGATGAACAATTTCCTGAAGAACGATGAATACCGTTGAAGAACGATGAACAACCGAGAGAGTTTCTTCTGAGTATTCCTCAATTGCTCTCAATGAAAGCACCAATTGTTGAATCAAAAATCGAACCCGCCTCGAAAAGTCCTCACAATTCCTGCAAACAGCAAACGATTAGCTATCGTCGCCTCGATCGATTTACTTGGGGGGTTGTTCGACCAAGAACACTCTGATGCCTAAGTTAGCTTTGAGAGAGGAAAAGGATATACTTCGAAGCGAAGAATCGACGTACCTTGGAAATGAAATGTGCTCCGCTATTTATAGGAAAATCTTGGGAGCCTTGGAGCATTCTGATTGGTCGGTTGAATTTTTAATTAATAAATAATATATTATTATTAAATATATTATTTAATAATTATAATGATGGCTCATCATGATAGTAAATGGCAATTATTGTATTTTAATATTAATATTAATTGTCCGTTACTATGAATAATGACAATTGACTCTCGGATAGGATATTAATATTACGGAGATTTTAACCTGATCAAATAACGTATTTAGCTGGTAAATAGATTATTTAATATGCGGGTGTTTTCAAATGATCAGCGTTATTTCCAGGGGCAATTTGGTCATTTTGGGAATTATGGGTCACGTGGCAGCTGCATAATTTTCAGATGATTTTGGGTTCCACAGGCGTCGTCAACAATTTTAGCCTAAACTTTGTTTTCTTGTAGTGACATAATATATGAGGCTCAAACATACATTGAATGACAACGTAGAAATATGTCTGCACCAGATTCAACAAATTTTTGAACAAATTTAACTTAAAATGACCCAAAAACTATTAATAGTTAGAGAGTTTTTACCGTCATTCAATCATCATTAATACTACATGTCATTTCTACAATCAATTAATAACACAGAGAACATGGAAGCAAAAGACTGAAAATCTTAGATTTCTTTTCCAAATTCAGAGCAATTCAAGATTAAACCAGCCAACTAGCAATTGTATAAATACATGTGCAAGCGTGAGAGTACCTGGAAATTGAATAGCAGAGGAAGACAAAGAGAAAGCGATCAGGTGAACTGGAGAATCTAGCACCGCCCTTCGTGGATGTAGTCTTCGATGTCGCTGAAATCGTGAGAACGATGATAAGGGAAGGGGAGAGAGGGATGATTGTCACGAGGAGTTGGAGGACTTCGTCAGATGAGTCGGCGTCGAATGATCGAAGTCGAGGAAAGGCGTTGGTGGCCTGGTGGTCGTCGACAGAGAGAGAAACGGGAAAGAAATATAGTGAGTCCCATGGCTTGGTACTACTAGCGAGCCTAAACAAAAAGGTTAAATTTTTGGATAAATTTGTTGAGTCTATTGCAAGCTCATTTTGAGGTTTTTGACAAATTTTTAGTTATATTTACCCAAAAATTACATTTGTTAAATCTACTGCATATGTTCTAACAAAGCTTTACAAATTTATCATTTTTTCGTTGGATTTAAGCTCGCATTATTAGTTTATTGTTTAGACTTAACGTGCACAAAACCTCTTGAAAAAAATATATATACATTCACTTATTCGCAATATAAAATAAGAAGTTGGTGTTATTCTCAATTTTGATTTTCTGCTTTCCTTTTATAGGAAACCATTGATATAGAAGTAGAGTGCATAACAAAGGGTTTAGCTGACGAAGATATTAACTCTTCTGGGAGCTAATTAACTTCAAATTTACAAACAAATATTTAAGTTGCCAAAGAAGAAAATTTTCAATTGAAATCCCTTCAATTGAAAACCCTCAATTTGTGATCCAAATCCTTATTCCAAGCGGGCTCTTGCTCTTTTAGCCTGTCGTGTGCGCATCATGTAGAATAGAATTGTTTACTAATGATTTTTCAACTGTTATCTTATGATATTATAAAAAATAAAAATGTGAAAATTAACACCTTACAAAATATTAAACTCAAACATAAAATTTAAAATGGCTTTGAAAAAAGTGTGTCAAAGAGAGTGTAGCATGTGAAGAGAGGGAGGGAGTACTCTAGGACCATGAGAATGAAAGCATATATGCAACCCCGAAACCTATTTACGAAGAGGCCTAAATATTCTATCTCTCTTGCTGCGGACCCAAAAGCTATATTGCAAAACAAGATCTGACTCCTCTCTTTCTCTTTCAAGACTAAATTTAATTTGAGACAAATTTCAAGTTATTATAAGATAGTTAATTTCACTACAAAAACAAAATTTAATATGTATTTCAATTTTTTTAATATGAATTTAAACTCACGTACACTTTTGTATCATTAACCTTATAAAATACAAACAAGAATACGGAATAACAAGATAGATATTTACAATTATCGTATGAAACTATTTCTCGTTAAGAGGAAATCAGAGAACCCAACAAGATAAGAGGAGTAAGCTGTAAATTATTGAAACCAACTAACCAAAGTATCTTCCTTTGAAAAAACTAACCGAGGTACCTTTGATTTTGTCATTATTGAAGAGAAAAAATAATCATGACATTTTTAAAACGATCAATATATATAAATCCACCCATGACCCGGCAGCCACACTTGAAGAAAAAAATGTACATGAATTCATTATTAATCAAATTATCCCACTGTAGCAAGTGAATAAAAAACCCAAAAAATAAAAGGGAAATGAAGGGGAACAATATCCAACTTGCCGAACAACAGAAATCGCGCGTAATTAAGCACTAAAAATTAGAAGAAGGAAAAATATTAATCCGACGGTTGACAATTGATCATTGATGGTGGTGATTGATGATCATCGTCATGTCCAGCAATGCCACCATGCAAAGAATTCATTGCCACCACGCCAAGCTTCTGAAGGTTCAATTTGATCACAGTGTCCACGAACATCTTTGTATCTTCCCCCGTGTTGCCATCTGGTATGTCCACAACATAAGACTCCAATACAATCGAGTACACCTGATCACAACCCCCATCATCCTTACAATTAACGAACTCATTAACGGAAGTAACGGACCTATAATTATTCAGCCTGTGCTCGCCTCCCACAACCCTAAAGCTTAGTACGTGTTTCTCGTCGTCCAAAATCTCCAGCCTCTCCGTGCTCGTGGAAGCTGGCAGCCCGGAAACCACCGTCACCTCCCTTATGCTACCGACGCCGCCGTCTCCTCTCATGTTGCAGCTTTTTATGAAGTGCTTGTATTTTTGTGGGTTGTCGAAGCTCCGGACCAGCGGCCAAACTTGCCGCGCCGGGGCGTCTATTTTTTGCGCTATTAGTGACGTGCATGTGTTTGGCGACGGCTCAAGTTTGTGGTAGGCGTTTATGAGGGCCTCCAGCTCCGAAAACTCGTCTTGGGTCAGTCCATACGGCGGAGCTTGGGTAGAACCTGCCGCCATGGCTAAGGAGAAGGAGAAATGAAATGAAATGAAAGCTAGTGAAACCCTCATATGAACACATGAGGGGCCACTTTTATGGTGGGGCTTATTTTTCTTATCGGACAGATATGCCCTTAGGAACATATTATAATTGATTTTTCCTTCCTTTACTGTTTACACAACAATATATATAATAATACTTTATTATTCTAACGGGACAATATTTGCATCTATTTTGATTGGATGCGCTTGTTTCTACGTTGTATTTTTTTTTCTTGATTTAAAATATATTATATATAGTTCATTTAATTTTTAATATATATGTGTTAAATAAATTAAACATTATTCAACAGTCTACTATAAAAAATTTAATTATAATAAAGATTGTCAATTATTTTGATATATACTAGAAGATCTTTCCAATTTTTTTCTTATTTTCACATTACATTTTAAAACATTATAATTCTCTTCGTTGAATTTTTTTTTTTAATAATCTCATTAATAAAGAGAAGAAGCACATAATAAATTTCAAACTTAATATAAGTATAAATATAAAGAAAATGATTGTCAAACTTAATATAAATATAATGATTGTCAGTGTTTTTAAATTTGACACTAATTTTAGTAACATATTTCCTTAAACTATATTTAAAAGTATAAGGATTGTCATTCCATTTAAATTCCCAATGAATTATGTTAAGAATATGATAATTTTACCCTTATTTTTAACAAATTTCTTTGAGAAACTAAGCAAAATAATTATCCTTGCATATTTAGACATAATCTAAGGACTCTGCTACTAATAATAAAGTATAAGATGGTAACTAAAATTAATATAAAATTTAAGGACGTTGGTAATAATTTTTCTTAAATATAATATCGTTATTCTAATTATCTATATAAGTCAAATTTAAAATCTTCTACAACAAATTAATACGAATAATACAATGTACTAGATTATTGATTTGGTGATTTTTTTTTTTAAAATGAATTTTCTAAGATTTGAGTGGAAAGTGGGAATCTATAAGATATTGTCTTTTGCTTAAAAAGTGTGTTTACTTCCAATTTAAGAGAATTATGGGGGTCGGACCCAATCATTAACTATATTGGGAAATGTCTTTCCTTTAGCTCAATCTTGTCGGCTTTATATATCTTGGTGGGGAATGGGACAAAGAGTAATGCCCTAATATAATATGGATCGATGTCACACAAAAAAAAAACCAAAAAAGATTGATGATACCATATGAACCTGAGGTGGTTCTTTCGTGAAAGGATTGCTTATTTAATATATTGTATGAATTTGAATACTTCTTCATCAAAGTGGTAGGAATATTATTAAAATACATGCGCAAGTTGGCAGTGATGATTACTCGATCGACTCTTATTCGAGTTGACCACATCAAAGTGAGTTTAATTCTTTTTAAAATTAAGTCGAGATTTAAGTGATAATTAAGTTATAATAATCAATTGTTACAGTAGTTAAATAATAATATAATAATGCATTTTTTTCTTTTTTAAAAAAATGTTTGGCATTATGTATGCAAACTACTCAAATCTCCACCATGCAAAAAGGCCGCATCAATATATATAATCCTAATTTTTGTTTGTATACGCAGAAATGCCTGACTTTGAAAACAATTAATGCATGTTGAGCACATAATTAAAATGAGTACGTGCATAATGAAGACGTTAATTTAAATATTAGTCACTCATCATTAGGAACAAAGATACTACTTTGCATGTACTTGTAATGATTGAAACTCAAGAGAAGTTTTGATTAAGTAATAATGAGAGATTATGTCACCGGTTAATGGTGATCATAAAGATTTTCTTCAAGGTAAATTATCTAAAATCGATTCATCTTAGTTATATACTTTGATAAAATTACACGTACGTGCATATACGGCATAATTAATTAATGTTATTTTCAACGTCAATTTCTCGTTCAATAACTTCACAAAGAATTTCACATGGTTGAAGAATGTACAGTTTGTAATTGACAATGATCAAAATTTTGTTTAGCCGCTATGATCCTCACTTTGTGATTTTTATTTTATCCGTCAAATAATGAATTAATGTTGATAATTAGAAGAGAGGCATGCATGTAAATATGAGAAAAAGATAGGGTTATAAGAGTAAAAGCATGAAAAAGGACCATGATTGTAAACATGGAGGGAGGGAGGGACCGAAGTCGTATTCGTTGAAAAGGGGAAGCTGGAGATTCGTGGATCATGTGACAACTCTAACAAACTCCCGCGTGATATCAATCTAATAAACTCAACTTTATTAAGTTAATCAAATTTAATCTTTTATTTAATATCTTAATTAATAAGGATATCATGAGTGAAGAGAAACGTGTACATTCTTTATTAGGGTTTAAGAATTTGAGGTTATGTTTGGTATGCCGTATAGGGACTAGATATGATAATATATAACGAAAACAGTATTTGATATTAGTCGTATTAATTAATCACCGTATAAATTAACACGATTGAATATCTTTATACGGTGCAGATATAAAAATAATACCCTCGAAATTGTCCATATTAAATAATCGGATGATTAGTAATCTTGAAAAGTGTAATAATAATAATAATATAATAATATAATAATAAAAATAAAATAGCAATTAATAATAAATTAATAAATACTAATAATAATAATAATTAATAATTAATAAATAATAATAATAATTAATAATAAATAAATAATAATAATAATAAATAAATAAATAATAACATACATAATTAATATTTAAGATATCATTATTTTGTATCAACTACTATAATATAATTCGACTAGTATAATATAGTTGACATTCTAATCCAGCAAATTACCAAACATCCAACTAAATAGTCAGTCTATTCGGTGGATAGATTAATCTATCCGACTGAAATAGTCAGTACAATACGGCATACCAAACAATGCATTATAATATAAGCGATATTTACCGTTACCCTAAGGTGGATGTACTCATTCATTTCATAGTTCATTATCGGATATTCACCATCTAAATGTGATATTCCGAATTGTAAACTTTATAAAATATCATATAAAAATTATTGATATAAATAAAATTTAACAAATGTGTGATAATTCAATTATTTGTACGTTCCAAATAAACTAACAGTGACGAAACATCATAAGTATATTAACCCTTACAAAATTGTACATTGTTTGATACATATATATTCCCAAACTATCTCGAATCTAGTTGATTTTTTTTTAGAGCTGATATTTTGTTTTAAGAAACTAACGGTTTTGATTATCATGGAAAAAAATAAACACATTCAGCTGACTTTAAAGTGGATATAAGTAATCCAATTTAATCTAAATTATTAGTAAATATCTACCATTGTATCTGAAAAATAAAAAGTGAATTTTGTTGAGAAGAAAATTCCTTTCAAATGAGAACCAGGGAGACGAATCAAAAATTGATTTTAATTTTTCCTCGAATTATAAATACAAATTAATGTATATTGTTGTTGGTTGCATTTGATGCGAGAGATACAAACACTTTATGCTTTTGAGATCAATTTGCTGTGTACATGGTGTTGTATTTATGATGCACTCGTGGGGTGCTTTTATTTTATTCTGTAACAGCAAATAAATATTTTGACTTATTTTTGGAAATATATATATATATATTTTTTGACATTTATCAAATGTTATTTTTTTTAAGGAAAATAGTGTCGCCGTCTCTAATTTTTACATTAATTTTAATTATCGTCCATGAATTTTATTATTAGTAGCAAACGTTCCTAAATTTTATACTAATTTTAACTATCGTCAACAACTTCATTATTAGTAGCAGACGCCCTTAAATTATGCCTAAATGTGCATTGACCTTCATTCCATTATTTTTTTTTACTATTTCAATTAAAAATAAGGCTAAAATTATTTTTTAAGTGTATTTTAATAATTATGTGTATAATTCACTCCAACATAAAAGAAGCCATAAGTTTATCCTTATTTTATCAAACACACCTTAAAAGATAATAGGCCCTTATTTTTAATAGAAATACATATGAATTTCAATGGAATGATTGTCAATGCATACTTAAGCATAGTTCAGAGGCGTACAACTAATAATGAAGTTCATTAGCGCTAGCTAAAATTAGTATAAAATTCAAGAATTTGCTACAAATAATGAAATTTAGAGACGATAGATAAAATTACACCGGTAAGAACAATTTTCTTTTTTTTGTAGATCAGTTTAACGTGTGTAAAACTAACTCATCAAAATAAAAATGAAATTTTTTATGTATACAGGTTAAATTATTACGATAATTATTTGGAATTTGAAAAAAGAGTCAGTATTTTCGTATGGAGATAATATATGTATATATAAATAATGGTGTAACAGTCAACTAACCACTAGTGAACAAGCTGTATGGTGACCAACTGACCAAGCGGCGGTCATGCTTATCTGGCGGTCTTCGTTTCACGCACAGTTGATAAAAAGATAGAAAACGAAACAGATGACATACAGCTCTGCCTATATGGCTGCATGCGGAAATTCATGACCATGTTGGAATAATATCATACTACAGCGTTGAAGTGCTAACCGGTTAGCGCCAACAACCAACTTACAAACAATCTAATCGATACTGTTGGAAGATTAGCCCCATTTCAAAGTAAGTTTAATTTTTCGATTACTATCATAAACATATATTGTGGTCGCCAATCTATGTTAAACAAAAGATAACCAATTAAGTAAAATTTTGCGTGAATGATCATAAAAAGTGAGCGATATAATATACATATAAAAGTTATTAACGCAATGGACAATTTGACAATAAGGAAAAAAGCATTTAATTTAGGAAGAATGTTTACAATTGCTTGAGCATAACCAGAACAGGGGAACCAATAGGAGGCAGGGGAAGAGGGACGATGATATACAGACATTACTCGATACTACCAAAATTCTACACCCCAGAAAAACAAGAAAAAAATTAGAAAAAAGAATTACGAACTACAAAAGTGGGTTCAAATTACAAAGGCAAAATTATGTTACAACTCCAAAGAATAAACCAGAGGGGGGAAGAATGAATATTAGGCAATGTGTTACTTCCTTCAGCAGTTAGAATTAGATTGTCTCTTTCCTGTTCTTCCATGAATCAAAGGCTCCATTTGAGCCCATGAGTTTGCAGCAATGTGAGAAAAAGAGCTTACTCCATTTGTATAAGTAATCAACTCCACTACCACCACCACCGTACTCCCCCAAATTTGGCTGGAGTAAAACATGTTGGGTCAACCGGAGAAATGGCCTTTACAGTTTCCTCTATACAGAAGAGATCATAAATCGTGTGATTCTCGCACCATCAAAATTACGCGCTGTTTACCACTCTCTGACCGAAGGTTATCTCCTTTAAAGCCAATCTGAGATCAACAAGCATATGCCAAGATAAAGCTGGGAATACAAGTTTTACAGGACGATTTCTAAAAACGAGTTTAAAATGTCAATTACCTCAACAGCACCATCCGGAGGGAACCATCTTAGAAGCACACCAAGATGCACTAACCCAGGAATTAGTTTGAACAGAAAAGGAGTGGTCACCTGCCGAGGTTTTAGAAAAAGTTTTAGTTCGACAATAATTATATGAGATGTGATCTGCCGGATAGATAACAAGGATGGACCAAAAAAAGCACATTTTAACACCGGATGAGGATAGTTTGCATACCAGACTAAGGGCCGTGGTTCCCAGAAGCAGCAGATATAATTTTCCCTGATAATGGTCAGAGTTTCAGCTAACAAGCTCATAAAAATTACACTTTCGTGCCACAAGTTAAGATGCTTTCAAGATCCAGAGAACATGGCTATAGTGATGTGTATGCCTTAACTTTTCGAGCTCAGGTAGGAAAGCAGACATTCTCTTCGGAAGTAAATTCTTAAGTTTCAGTATTATCATAAAAAAATAAAAAAAAAACTCACAACAGCAGCACTAACCTCAACTAGATGGAGATTAGAGGCACGGCTTAGAAGAACAAAAGCAAATTCTCCTATTTGTGCCAGAGAAATCCCGACCTATACAAATACATGAATCCAATAACCGTCAACTACTGAATTACTAGAAAGGAGCATGAGAATGTGAAATTGAAATCGAACTTACAAGAAATGATGTTTTGTTGTTGTAACCAAATCCCTTGACAACCATGGTGATAATAATTGTTTTTATGATGATAACTAATATAACAGATGCTAGTAATATATCAACATGATTCCAGAGAAATTGAACATGGATCAGCATCCCGATGCTGGCAAGGAAAAGAGCAGCAAAAAGGTTGCGGATGGGTTCAATCTGCAAAAATAAAAAATTCAGCTTTGCAACCAAATGTTGCTATCGTGAACTTCAATTTTATGAGCAAAAATTTATCATGCACATGTGATAGTACAGGTTATGTTCTTTATTCAAGAAAAACCCTAACCTAAACCACTTCTGTTATTCACAGTTGGTTGCATGCATTCTTGAGCTAAAGAACATATTCCAAATTTCCAAAGAAGATCATTTATATAAAAATATAGACTATAATCTAAAGAAGATGACATACAAGAATATAACAGAGGCATATAGACTTACTTGTTCTAGTGTATGTTGAGCCAGATCGGTTGTTGATATCATCACTCCCGCAGCGAAGGAACCCAGTTCTAGACTTAGTCCCAGCTTATCACTACACTGAAATTGTAAAAAACAATGAGTACAGTGGCATGAGTCGCACCTGATATGCATGACAGAATTCAAGCATGCAACTATCTTACATCATTTGAGAGATTCATAACAAGCAAATACTCAATTAACCAGATTCTGAGGTGCTTACTACTTAATAAGGATCCCAGCCGATCACAGGAGATTGAGGATCAATCTCCCTGATCTGCTGGGCCTAAGTCAACAGAATCATCTCTGATTCTTTCCTCCTGTAAATCTGTATCTATTTGATTCTTTCCTAGTTTATCTAGATGTACATACCTAGCTTAGCTATCTAGAGTTTATTTAAAGGACTTCTGTACACAATTCTAATTAAGTGAATACATCAGAAATTTCCATACCTTACACTACTATGATGGATAGAATTTATATACATGAAAGCATTAACTGCAACGCCATATGCAGCTCCAAGTACAACTTTCTATTTTAACATGGAAGCAACAAAGAATAAAATTCTTAAGTCACTAGTCAATCCAACTTCCTACTGAATTTTCAGTATTCCAGATGAAACACCAGATTTAATACTAGTAATGCATAAAAAGCACCTGCATCAAAATGGACCAATCAAGCATAATGGAAGCAACATAATGAAAATCATACACAGGCAACAAGCAAACATAATGGAAATCATACCCAGGCAACAAGCAAACAGAATGCGACTGATGCCAATTGGTAGAGTTCATTGGTCTGCAAAGATGGAATCATAATTAGAGAAAATAATGTAGCTTAAGACAAACGCATCCAGTAAATGTCTAGAACAAATGAAAGAAAACAATACCTGTGAAGATAAACTTATCATTAGTTTAAGTAACCAAGGAACACAAGTACGAGAGGATATAGAAAGAACCGCCAAAAATGTAATCAATGTCACCATCCTGGTTAAAAGAAGAATAAACTTAGAGCCAATATATGGATTTGTCATTGATTGTCACTTTATAGAAAAAGAACAAGAAACAGTTTAAATATCTTGAGTTCAAAACCTCATGATCAATCATAAAAAATTATATGATTATGTAGTTACAAGAAACATTGTCAATATCCTAAGTTCAAAAACTCATAGTCAATCATAAAAAATTATATGATAACAAAGTTATGAGCCACTTCATGTTTGTGTGGCACTAAAAGAGTCATGAACTGAAATAAAAGTCTGGTCCCTTTTATATGGAAAAGCACAACAGAAGAAGAAATCATTGGTCCCAGGAGATTTAAAATACAACTAGATTATCATCGAAGATACTTTGATAACATAATGAAATAAGATGCACATCAACTGAATACGACAAATTGGTTTTCAGTACTGTTCCATGAGGGAAAGTAAGAAAGGCAATTTAAAAAAAAACATAAAAACTCACAGCTTAGCCATAGATATAACTCCTTGAAGAATACCCGAAGTCCCACCCAGAACTGGAAGCAAAGCAAACAGCAAACCCACAGCACAATCCTGCAAAGCAGAATCTTCTCAACGCATATTTAGAAGAGTGATACATCAGTGCTAAAAGCAGCAATTCCACATCTGGAAAGGAGATTGAAGTTCATATAAATGAAAAATAAATACAAAACCAACAAACCTGCAGAATAAGGGTGCCAATGGTGACTTGGCCATGAAGGGCATTAGTAGAGTTTTTTTCCATCAAGAATTTCAACACCTAAAGCCCAAAAAAAAGAAAAAAAAACACTTATGAATAATCTACATCCAGGTAAAATAGAAAAATATGAGAGTGCATGCGGGTGCAAATCTGTGTGGACGTAGGCAAGTACGAGGCAAGTTTATGTATATTACCACTGCCGTTGAAGACATAGAAAGGAACACACCAACAAATATCCCCTCGGAAACTTTACCACCACATAACTGCAAACAGCATCCAATCAGAACTGCAGCATCGAGAATGAGAAACATGTATAACACAGTCTACATTAACAGATGCTTTGCTTCAAAATCCAAGTCATGGAAATTTATCAGAAGTGCACACTTTTGAGTATCAGTTTTTTATTATTACAAATGACTTCTAGGACTCAACATATAAAAAATGAGAATATCAAGCTGCATGAGCAGCACAGAAGGCTATGCTAGTCCAACTTCATGTGGTACCGTTCCACCAGTATTGACAACTTCATTGTTGGGCCTGGCGGCTTACGTAGTAAAGGTGCCATGAATTCAGTATAGTTCTCAGTTCAAATATTGTACCTACCTGCCTCTGAAACAGGAATCTACTGGTACTCTACATCACTGTAATCAAGACTGAGATGCTAAATTCAGGTGTAAATGTGTATGTGTTATCTGTTGTGCGGAAGCGTCTCAAAACAACATAACAATTATGAAGGCAAAATATGGAAAACTAATAGTCCACAAAGAACATGAAGGATTTACGTGGTTCGGCTATAAAGCCTACGTCCACGGGCGAAGCCAGCGAGGAAATTCCACTAATAACAAAGGAGATTACAAAAGAGATTAACTCTCTCAAACCCAAAACCCAAATCACTAATACACCCAAAACACTCTCTCACTAAACGGTGCGGCATCACCACAATCAAAAACAAAAGAAAGGTTTTTAGGCCTTTCACAAATATGTGGTTGCACGCACACCAAACAAAGAGAAACCTGTGCCAATTATATACTAGTCTAATTTAACCTAATCATATAAGGAGTACAAACCCATAAACCTTATAAGACAGGAAACCATATTAGGAACTCTAATCCTTATAAAATATGGAAACAAATAGCTAACAATAGTGCGACATAATTGGTCCAAATAAAGGGTTAACTAATTGACCTAAAATCTAAGCCAAAATACAACATTATCATTGTCACTAGTCACTAGTGTACACATTAGAGTGCACATAGTTGTAGGTAGGGGGGAAAAAAAGTAAAATAAAAAGAAGGCGGAAGCCAGAGTAATAGCACCATTGAGGAAGGGAATGACGGAAGTTAGCAAAAGGGTCCAAATTAAGCTATAATAGAGTAGCATAAAAGCTATAAGGGTAAGAATAGAAACTCTTTATAATTGGAACCCTATCAATATGTTCCCATTATATCCTATGCCAGCCCTTATTCTAGGCTGCCCAATTTAAAATTTACACTAGCAGGATCACACACATGTCATGCATGTGGACCGCAATGAAAGTATTATGTAATCACTAAAATAATCTTAGTTTCTAAATCAACTTGCAAAATTGTATGTAACAGTGGTATGATTGATACTCCCTTAAAAGAACTGAAAAAGGCTCTTCTTGTCATAATGAGAAATATATGTATCACAACTATCTGTTCTTCTAATTTGGAATGCATTCTACAATGGACAAACTTAAAATGATGGTAGTTCTCACATTTTGACATATAATATGAATTTAAGCGACTACAAACTTTTGAAGTTCAATAAAAGAAATAGTAGGACATACTGAGGCTGTAATGCCACATAGGCAGATAAATAGGAAGATTTGCAGCAGGCCTCCTGGTACAGCAACCGCACGAACAACTCGAAGCTACAATTATGTAGGGATGAACTTTGACTACTTTTACTTGGTTATAAGTAAAATCAAAACTGTGGAGAGAGGAAAAGACAAGGGGGGAGAGTACCTTTGCTGTAGAGAATTCTAAGCCCAAAGCAAAAAGAAGAAAGATTACCCCAAACTGGGCCACAGTTTCAACCTGCAACAAACCAGAGCAAAAATTGAGTGAGACATAAGACTATACTATATAGAAGAACAGCTAGGAATCAGATTTCAGCAAAAATTAATTCCTATCTCTAACATAAAACATTGCTCATCTTATTATTTCATGAAGGAAGAATACCGATGATGCCTTAACAAACCTTTTTTATCATATACTACAAGATTACAAGTGAAAAATGTCTAAGCCTTAGCAGTAATAGGATTAGTGAAAATGAACATTATATAAGTTTCCTCTTCTAAAGAGAGCATGCATTCTACTATGTTCCACACAATTTCATACTCGTCTTCATAGGTGTTACAAGATCCATTGACCAAACCTTTAAGAGCATAGGAAGCACTGAAAAAAGGGATCAAGAAAATCAGTGGATGGTAAATTTGTAGAGTTAACATACTTGAACCATTTCACTGACGAAGTTGAAACCTCCAGGTCCAATAACGGATCCAGCAAGCAAATATCCACTAATAACCTGTAAAGTTTTAGATCAAGGAAGCAGAATATGATCATCGAGTAAGATCTAGAATTATATATTTCTCTATTAAGCTTGGAAATAAATGTACACGCGTATGTATGTATGAATATATTTATCAGACCGGTTGTCCAGCACAAGCAAAGGCAATGCCACCACAGGTCGCAGATACAATAACGACCACTAAATCTGATATTAATCTACAATGCAACAGGTAGAAGGGGTCAATCGGCATTTCTGTTAGGTGGAGACCAATAGAAACAGAACTATAATACCAGTAAGTTTACCTTAAGTCTAGTTGCAGCACTGGATATTTCGATTTGAAATTTGATATTATGAACACATTGTCCTGTAAAAATAAAAAAATAAAAACAATTGCATTTGAAACCATGAAGCTAAATACCTGCAGCAATTTTATTTTCAGCGAAGCAATCTTACCTTGCGATCTATCAGCGTTGGTGTATCTTCTCCTCTATTATCATTATCCAGATTGAAAACATCATGTAGTTGAAACGACCTGATTGAGCTACAACAGAATTAGCAAGAAGCAAGCTTAGAATAATGAAGTGGGTGCTATAAAGAGAAGCTCGTTATTCCAATGAGCAAATTCAAGTGATAAGAAACTACATGGAAAATGTGTCAGATTTAAGTTATAAGAAGCATATACTTATCCTCTTTCGTTTCATTTTTCTTAGATTTAACTCTGGCAACTGTCTCCAGAACTGCCTGATACACACATAGAGGAACAAAGGAGTGATTTAGCTGACCTTCCAGCATAATAGATTCTAATAGACTTAGTAGACAGGTAAACTGACGATTTTAGGAAAAATTACAAACACATGAAAATTGACAATGAATGAAGTATGCATCCAAAGAATTTGATTACACCGTATTGGTGTTAGCCAAGCCTAAATTGTGATGGAAGTGTCAAAAGAAAAGATCTCCACTTTTTTAATAAAACTGAATACCAACAAATCAGATCCTGATGTAATGAAGAATTAATAGATACATGAACTCAAAAGGCAATAGCAACCTGCTGGCCGGCTACGCTGTTGTTGAAGCTTCCAGGATCAGTGGCTGCAGGTACGAGCGAGCAAGAAAAAACAATACGCAGAAGTTAAAACTTAAAACCATGTACTAGTGCACGGCAATAACTGCATTTAACAACTTAACATGATCTAATGGATTCTTCCGTTACCAACTTTCTCAACAAATTTCTTGTTTTTTTTTCCTTGCCAAACAGAGAAACCGAAGATCCTACAAAATTCCTTCTGTTTTATTTTCGTTTCTCAACCTAAAACCCTAATTGAACCTAAATGCAGAAAGAGAAGGAACATCGGATCTACAGAGCGACAAACCTTCGTTCTGATCATCACTCTCTTTGAACTCGTTCTCCAAAGCTTTATCGATCATGTCGGCAAAGCTGCCTTCTTTGGGCTTAGAGAGGGAGGCATTGGACTCTGTGGCGGTGGCGGTGGCGGTGAGGAGGGGATCTGAGTCAGTGAGCGGCTCAGCGAATGAGTGTGAAAAAAGCAAATCTGAGCTGAGAAGGAGTAGAGTTGGGATCAGAACGGTGAAGAGGCCGAGCGAGGACGACCAGCTTCTTCTCAACATTGCAGAAATGCAGCTGCGCAGGTTGAACGATGAAAACTGAGTGCGATGGTAGAGCTTCACGAATGACAAATGCAATTGGCAGAGAGGGAGAGAGAGAGAGAGAGAGAACAGGGACTAACCAGAGTCAGGGACCTAGGGTGGTGTGGTCAACTTGGAGTCATAGACTCATAAATCTTGAAATTAATTAAACAAATGTGTGGGACTCCGTCGTCGGTGGAAACTGTAATCTGGGTTTTGCCGGCGGTGACCAAAATGAATGATTTTGATTTGGGATTGGAAACTACCGTTAAAATTGGTTGAGGTTCCTTTTAGCAAAACTAGAAACCAAAAAGAAATAAGGGGAAATTATTTCTATTTTCATGCATCCGAGTATAAACATATTACGTGAAGCTTTCTCTATTTAATCAATGATAATCCAATTTATAATAATATTAGTATCCTCTTGTAACAATAATTTTATTTATTCAACTATATAGTAAAAAATCTCGAATTTAATTCCTTTAAAAACAAAGTCAAATTATACTTCATAAGTATCCTTATATTCGAAAAAATAAGTTAATTATTCTTTTTAAAGGTTAGGTTTAAGCTAATCACTAATCACTTGGAGTAATAATTTTTCAACCATACTTCATAGTTCAACGTAACTTTATTGAGATGCTACCAATTTACACGTAATCTAATAACCATGCAGATCAGATGGATGACAAATTTTCAGATTTAGGTACAATTGCTTAAGAAATATGGGTATGAGAAAGAGTGGTCACATATTGTGTCCAAAAATAAAACAGGTCTGGTATCATACATGGTCTGCCTCATGTTTACTGACACTCGGAAAGGCCAAAAAAAAAAAAAGAAAAAAAAAAGTGAACCAATCTTCGTAGGTCCAGGCATTAAATCAACCATGGGGACTTCTTGATCTCATGCTCTCGTTCTTTCCCACCTATTCCCATAAAATTACCTTTCACCCTTTATCTTCTATTCTCATTTATGAGTTTTCGAAACGCAAACATACCATCAACTGATCAAAGTAAACATTAATAAATATGACTTGAGTTTTATTAGAGTATTCACTCGCGCAACAACAAAAAGAAAACGTAACGCTCTATAATAGTAGAGACTTATAGTTGATTCCCTTCAATGTATAAAACAAAAAAAGTGAAAGCTATATTTCATGACATCCCCGCAAACTAATTTCCTTGCATTTTGTAACAAGACAATGACCTTGGTTCATTGTTAACACGCCAAAAATAATTCTTTTACGTGCAAGCTGAGAATCTGAGATGGACTTGATGTCAACTTACAGCCGAAATCACTATAATAACTAGACAAAAAGGAAAGGCCACCAAAAATAGAAAGAAGTCATTTTTTTTAATATTTAACTTATCATATTGAATGCTTTCGTATTATAGAAGCTACAAACCACTGCACTCAACAATGGCGATAATAGCCAGCAATGCCCATAAATTGGGAAGAAAAAAAATCATTAAAATAAATGAAAATAAGTACTTGGTTATGTACGGCAGTGAACCTATAATAATGTCAAACAGTATGCATGCTTTAATAGTTTCACCATATACAAAAAAAAAAAAGATCTCAATGGAAGAACAAGTCTCAGCCACTGGCCATTACAAACTGCAGTCAATTGCGACATTTCTTATGTTTATTGGTGCACGAAAGTTTGATACATTTCTGCGGAATCCTAGTCTGGCTTCAGGCGCGTGGTTATATAATTTATATGCACAAAATACAGTCATTGACAAACAGACGGCAGAATGATGAAACTCCCCACCTGCTTCTTCACCTACTGCTATACATTGTTACCGTGGTTACTAAATACGCATGCCTAGCTCGTTTCAGATGCATATGGCATTTATGTATTACCGAAAATATGCTAAAGGATCTGGACAGTGGAAATGGAGGGATACTTCATGTAGCAGTCATGTTCTTACCGGTATCTATCAGGCATTTGTTTGAGAGATTGGTTATCGAGTCTGCTATAACTCTGGCACTAGACTTCATGTAACCACCTGAAGCATAAATGGTATGGATTAAATTTTGAAGAAAGGTAGACTCTGATGATCCTAGGCATTTGTTTAAGTTAAATGAGAAAGAAGGTGAGCACTTGATGTGAGCATGACAATTGGAATGTACCTCGCACAAGCAAGCCTGAAAACTTTCTCATCTCGGTTGGTTATCCCATCAGGACTGATCTACATAAGCCAACATAACAACACATCAACAGAGAACTAGTGAAGGATTATGAGACCTGTTCCTATTGCTTAAACTTCAATGTAAAGAGTGGAACTAAAAAGAATGGAGGCAAGTGTTATTCTCTTTGAAAAAAAAAGATCAACTGAGAATATTACCTTCAACCTGCCCAGAGGATCTCCATCAAGAATATCAGTTCCAGCATTGTAGATGATCAATTCAGGATCAAAATTACATGCAGCAACCTAACATACAGATAGGACGGGTTCTTGAGTTTGGACGGGAGCACTTATCATGGAATCAATTAGATCAAAATAACGTACAGCAGCCTAACAAACAGATAAATGAGTTCTTGAGTTTGCATGGGAGTACTCATCATGGAAGCAATTACAGCTAAACAAAAAATTCCCTAACTCGAAACCAAATTTTGGCTACGAATAAGGAATCCAATTTCTTGTTTGTACCATAGTTGACATACCAATTTATTACAAGTTAATTTTGAACGAAATTGAAGGGAAGATCAACTTTTACCCAAAGTTCATCTTTGGTCTTGAAGCCGAAAAACAGAAGAAAGAAAAAGCAAAATCTGGTCAATATGAGTTCTTTTACCATATTTTGCAGAAACAATAAGGTACAGTAAAGAATAAAACGCTCATATAAGTAGAGCAACAATGAGAATGCCGTCATGAACACTCCCTAAAAAGTAATGAAGCCTGCAATTGTGATAAAGAAGATTGCAGATATACTACATACTAATTCTAATGATGCAACCAACTCCCGAAAATAATGTTAGCTATCATTTACTACTCATCATTTTCAGAGAAATTGACAGCACAGGACTTGCCAGTGATATTCAATGAGCAAATTAATCAGCATACAATGGGAAGTTGAGCATATATAAAATAAATCTGACTGTATACCTCAAGTGCTTCATCTAACTTTCTCAAATACTCATTTGTCGTAGTTCCACTCTGTTAAATTTTTTTTTTTTTAAAAAAAAAGGTAGATTACAGAAAGTCATAATAGAAAACAAATACAATTTGATATGACTTATAAAAGTGGATTAATAACGGCTCACCTCTACTTCAACCTTCTGATCAATGTGTTCCCTTGCTTCGTAATCCTTAAGAAGATCAGTGAAGGTGAAATTAGAAACTTGGTCTATGTAGAGTCCTCCCTTCTTACAGACCTTAACAGCAGTACAGAAGGCAACTATGGTCAAAAACTGGCATCTTTAAATAGAACAAAAGCGTGAAACTTACAAACGGATATATTCCGGGGTTGTACATATCCAGTATATAGACTCGACCTGTACATACGAAACAGTTACTAGAATTTCAGAAGAGAGCCAAATTAAACTTTCTATCACCCGATGAAGACTAAGTAACCGTATTGTCATTGGCAAAATCCGTTTCATGGCCATTCCCTTGATGCGCATCAAGATCAATAATCATCACCCTGTACTGGTAGATAATCAGTGATCATATCCATAATTCAAAGGTTGTTTCTTTTCTCCACTAACGAAATTTCAAAGCCTAAATTAGTATAATGCAACTATTTCATATGAGGGAGGTGAAATTGCAGTACCTTGATATGTTCAACCGCACAAAGGCAAAGTGTATGCAGAGAGAAATATTTATCAGCATAAGCACAAAATCCTCCTCATTTTTCCCCACAGCAATGATGAAACCCTCCCCCCACGTTGATGGCCCATCCATCCTCGCTATTTTGCAAGCTTCGTAGCCAAGATAGTTCCCCCGACCTGCAGTAGAAATATAACCAATATAAACCTCTTCGCTCAATTTTCTTTTCTTCATTTGTAAAACGGCTGAAATCTAAAATGCAAGATGGGTGACAATTACCTGTTTGCGAAATGGATAAAGAACTTTCTGCTGCACAAGGCAATTTGGGAGTACAGCAACCGGAGGTACCTTAATCACGGTAGCATGTGTCATAATCTTCATAGAAAATTTTGAAACTGACAAACCTAGGGAATAGTTCGATTGAAGGTATATGAATCCAATCAAACTATATTCAATTTGTGTTCTATATAATTACCCCAATTATCATAGCAACATTTGCACTTTTCTTTAGACTATTCAAGTATGATTCTGAATGCACCTGTTCACAGTTACCCACAAAAAGAAATCTAAATATTGAGCTAGTAATAAGCACACAATTTGAAAACAAGTAATCACACCAAAGAGAATATAAATACCACTAGAAGATCATTCTTGAAGCTTCTAGAGGCTCTACGATGCAATTTTTGTCCACAACATTATCGACGAAGAGGAACCCACAAATGCGACCCCATTTGCTAGAATCAAAGGGGTGCCTATATTTGATATTCGAGTTAAAATCACTTACAATTTTTAAAATTTTAGTTAAAAATATATGAAAGAACTTGAAAATGATTACTCACAGCTTCTCGATACCCAGAAATGCAATATCGTACGTTAAAAGAGTAAATCAACGGCACCTGATTAACCAAAAATTGAATTTGAAATTAAAATGCAATTTCTCTCAGGGCATTCCAAACGCAGTTGAAAACCATATATAGTTTACCTTGGAGCTGGGGATGTCGAAGTAGAGCTTGCTGGAGAGAATACGAGTGCGCCTTTGAGCTCGTACGTCTATTTCACTTTTAGATGAAGAAGAGGATGACATCGTTGCTCTTGAGAGGCGGCGGTTGTAGCGATAGAGAGACTGAGAGAGTTTAACGGTGGCAGCGATGGTGATAATTAGAACGATGACCGGTTTGAAGAGACTCCGAGTCGACTCGATCCAAATCGTCAAGACTCGGTTCTTCAGGTTCTCAAATAGTCAAAAGGAGATTAAAAAAAAAGTGTTGAAGCGCCATCGAGGCACGTTGAGACAATTTGATTGATCGGACGGCGAAGAGGCAACAAATTTGGCGCTATATCGTCGGATGGATTTGAACGCGCCAACTGGCGAGTGGACGGGATAGATGATATTTGGATATTTTTGTTTTTGGTCAGAAGCATGATATTTGGATACGAGCTGATGCCGGGACAGATGCTGCTGAATGCTGATGCCGGGTACGTTCGCCACAGACAATATGATACGTGTCGTCTGATCCGTTTGTAGGCTCAAACGACAACGTGGCTCGTCTGGGAAACTGGCGGCTCCAGATTCCGTTATTTTAAACGCTGGACGAAATAGAAAACGGGCTGGTTTAGGTAAAAGGCTAGGCTAAGAGATTGGGTCGTTGTTTACTATGGCCCAAAGCCCACACACTCGGGGCCTCGTTCGCTATTTTTTCCTATTTTACTTTTTTTTTTTTTAGAATTTCCATCTTTTCCTTTTTTTTTTTGGGTTAAATGAGTCCAAAATATCTTACAATGATACATGATAAACACTATGACCATAAAAAATCCAATTGTTTTTCCTATTTTACTTGAAGTTTATTATTGGGACTTCACAAACAAATTTTTTAAAAAAAAACAGAACAAACATTAGTGAATAGTGATACAAAAAACGAGAAGGATATAATAACGTATCCTAATAACATACAGGGAAAACTAAAATTTATATGTAGTTTATGATAACTTCATTCTCCAAAATGACTTGAAATTAGGGTTTGAGGTTTCATCCCTCGATGTCATTATGAAATGTTCCTGAAATTTGAGGAAGGCACAAAGTCATTTGAAATGATTTATTTTTGTTTTTTGTTTTTTATTTTTATTTTTATTTTTATTCATATCCTAACATACATTCATTTTAATATCTCTCATTTGGTACATCGTATTATATTGACTATTTTAGTCAAATAGATTAATTTATCTATCGGCGAGAGTGAGTATTTAGTTGAGTGTTTGTTATTCTACCGGATTATATTATACTCATTGATATGAATAATTTTATGAGTATTATTTTAATATGTGAGAACTGTATAAAAATACGCAATTGTATTAACTTACTTGGTGATTAATTAATATGAATTATAATAAATACTGATTTCATACTAGATTATCATATTCAGTTTCTTATACGACATTCCAAATATACGTAGCCTAAATAATAAATTTAATCTATACTATAAAATCTAAATCCAGTTTTCTTTTAAAAATAGGAAGCGATATTTCTAAACTATATATTCAAGATGGAGATGATTGGAGGTTTAGAACTTGAAGATTATAATGGATTGAGATACATTTGATATCACACAGTTCACACTATTGACTATTCACCAGCACAAATTTGAAGTCCATAGCGTAATCATTATGTGTATAAGTAAGTTCAAAGTGAGAATCATTATGTATAAGTCAATTCAAAACAAGAATCATTATGTGTATAAATAAGTTTAAAACAAAAATCATTATACATATAAGTAAGTTCAAAACGAGAATCATTATGCGTATAAGTACATTCAGAATAAGAATCTAAGTAAGTTCAGAACGAAAATTATTATACGTATAATTCATTCATCATGATCCAATTTGATGAAAAATATAATGCTTATTTACGTATCATTCAACTATATAATTGATTATTTATCAATAAATATAATTCATTCATCGTCATCCAATTTGATGAAAAATATAATATTCATTTACCTGTCATTCAAGTGTATAATTGATTACATATTACATAATGCAAGTGAAGTTTATTATCTGACAAATGGGTAGTTTGATTGTTTGAGAGAAGACGAAAGAGGCCATGGAAACAAGGGCAGAAGGCGGCTACTGGAAGCGGCATCAGTCGACAGGGACAGCGAGGATAGGGTTTGCAGATTGCTGGGTTGTTATTTTCATTTTTGTCGATTTGTTTTAGATTTATTTATTGTTTGCTATTTTATAATCATCAAGCGACTCCTTTTACTTACAATTCAAATATTTTGCATACAATATTACTCCGCATGTATTAATTTTTTCTTGGGAATGTGACTACCATTGATCGGTTTGTAAATATATTATGTGCCATCATTTTTCACACCTTTGACCTGCCAATTTGGATTATTAACATTCTTAGAATCTTGGAAAGTCCATGGGGGGTATGTTTGGATAAGTGAATTAATGAAATTTAGGTTTATTATATCATAAAGAAATACATTAAAAAATATGGACATTATAATAGATAGTTAAATAAGTAAGAAGAAAATAAATAAATTATATGAGCATAATAATCTGCTAAATAAGAGATTTCTAAAATAATACCTTCAGGTCTCGTTTGGTATGCCGTATTATATTGCATATTTCAGCCGTATAGGCTGGTTAATATGTCTATCAGATAGACTGACTATTTAAACGGACGTTTGGTGCTCAACCGGATTAAAATGCCGACTATATTATATTAGACGGATTATATTACAATAGTTGATAAGAAATATGTATTATGTACATTATTATTTTATTATTTATTTTAATTAATTATTGATATTTTATTATTTATATTTATTAAAATTTTATTTATATATGTATTATTATTATTTTACTTTTTATTGTTAGTTATCCGATTATAAATTATTAATATATTATTATTTATATTTATATTTATTAAAATTATTATTATTATTATTTTAGCTGACAATTTGAAGGGTATTATTTTAACGTGTATGCACCGTATAAAAACACT